>CAJQZP010001706.1:417500-617500 GCA_907164705.1 Parnassius apollo
GATGGGTAGTCTCCGTTGAGACTGATCGCCGTGATCGAAATTTGGTTTAGAGAAAACCTATAAACCTATAAAAGTCCGTTGCCGAACATTGGTCTCCCCATCACCTCATAGGGGAATTGTGCCACGGTTGCCATGCTTGACAAAAGCAGTTCAGTTTCTCTCTGGCGCCTCTTACAACACCCAAGGTAGGACTATTATATATTCTGGGCCCAAGGGACAATATAATGGCGGCTTCTCACTGCGTGTGTTATAACGCGCCGCACCGCGCCCGCACGTGCCTCGCACAGCGTGAAGGGCTTGGCGTGGCGTGGCGTGGGCAGGCGTGGCGCGGCGCGTGCTATCCGTTTAAAATCGGTAACTTCAAAGGCGCAGCGTGGCGCAGCAAGGGCTCGCGCGTCGGTGCACGGGCGCGCGCGGCGCTTACAAGATTGAACTCGTTCATTTCGTCTTAACTCGTCTAACGTTGAGGTACTCTCATGTCTACATAGATATGGAGTGGTTTGATGAGACGATTGCTGAATTTTTAATTTTAACAATGACATCCACCAACGCCTTTTCTTCTTTTTCTATGTTAATTTTATTAAGTAAATTATATCCATAAACAGCGATGCCTTCTTCTTCAGAGGCATTGCTCATGGCTGAAAATGGCAATTCGACTCACACGACATCAGGTGTGCTGCGCTAAACAGACTGACTCAGTGGCTTGGAGTTTGGACAAGCACGCTCCACGCCGCGCCAGTTAGAACGGGTGACGCGGGGCTCGCGCGTAGCACGTGCTTGTGCGTACAAATCAACACGGGCGGCGCGGCGCGTAATAACACACGCAGTGAGAAGCCGCCATAAGGTAGTAGATATCTTACACCGCTAGTAAACGGTGAAGTGATAACATTGTAAATTTTCTCAAAATATATATTTACATTGTATTCATTAAAGTTTTTTCAATATTGTCGGCTATATAGAAACACGTTCTATAATTCGAACTAGTTCTAATTCGGACGGTTGTTTGAAGTTCACGTAGAGCAAACATGAACCACAGAATAAACAATAGTACCTACTACGTAATTAAACATAATAATGATTGATTATTATCATTTCCTATCAGTACACTCTGTTATATGTATGTAATTACTTTAAGGTTATGCTGTTTACTATGAATCAAAATTAAATATAAGACTGGCAGCTGTGACTTTTTACTTTATTCATTCGTAAGAAAAAATCGATGACATAAATGATTTTTCAAATAAAATTACGACTGAACTGATACTTACCTATTTCGCCATAATTATATAAATTATCACTCAACCAAAAAATCTACTTCGTTTTAATAATCAACAAGTACGTAGGTAATTTTTTCTCTTCATGAATGGAAAAAATTCAAGACAAATTGTTAGCCGTTTTTATACCAATTTACATTATTACAACATTATACATGTATACTTAAATAGTATTCCTTTAATATTAGAAAAATGAGTTCTTCAACAGAGGACAGATTTACCTCGTTCGGTGATAGTGCATGTGGAGAGCCTGTGAAAGGCCAACACATTGTTATAGACTTCACTCCAGTGGAAGAATTAGACAACGAGCTTGTTCAAAGGAAATGCTGCGCGTTTTGGGAGTACGTCAATACCCATTTTGAACACCAGGTATTAAAAATTATAAGTTAGTTGATTGATGCGAGTTACTATATAAATGAATTTTACTTATATAACTATTGATTTCTGTAGTAAAACATATAAAATATATGATACCGGACAAAAAGTTCAGTAACCACCGGACTGGACCGTAGTAAAAACCGGCAAAAGCACTAGAAAAAATTACTTACAACAAAAATAAAAACGTTGTTTTCACTTTTTAATAACAGTTTGTTTGCGGTTTTATCTTCAATACTTTATGTCTTAACACCAACTCTTGAAGCTATTATGTGAAAATTTATTCGAGTTAATTTAATTTTTTATGATAAAGTTTTCTGACGTAAAATTATTTCTATAGGTACGTTTTACTACTGATTCGGATCAGGGTTTTGGTCACATGTTTTATACTATAATATATATAATTATGTATAATTTCAGCAGCTAAAATGAAACAAAAAATAAACGTGTATAAAACAATAATAATCTCTCCTTTACAGATTTTTGCTGCATTGCCTCTTATATACCTATCTTAGCTTAGCTTGCTTAATGGTTGACTGGGAGAGAATGCCCTTTGGATTTAAATCTTTCATATGTACTACTTTGTGCATTAAAATATGTATGAATAATTAACTAAATTTAATGAAAAACTGTTTACAGGTTCAAAATTTAAAGAAGATGTAAGAACATTTCCAAATAATGGAACCAAGCTGAGTTCTAGAGTAAGATAAGTTATTAGTAAAGACTGTTAAAAATAACCGGATAAAAATTTCCTTTCTAAATGGCATGTTTGAAGAAGTCGTATTGAGTATTCATAAATATTTAATATTTTTGTTGTTGATATTTCATTACATATCGTAATATCTCATAACGTACCATAACGTTCCGTGGGCGTCGCAAGAGGCGACATTTACCATTTTTTTTGAACTTCAACCGCAGTCGGGTAAAAACGTTATCGAGATAATTTAAATTTTGAAAATAATATGGAAGTGGACGGTTTTAAAAAATATTCCATTACAGCATATAAAAGTCCATTGCTGAACACGGCTCTCCCATAGATTGTCTCACAGAGAGGAGTTCGCCATAGCTGCCATAGGGTAGGTTTTTTCAGCCCAGATGGAATTCACGTTTGATTGTTCTTCTGACTTTTTACCCCGAGTACAATTCATTAATAAATATAGTAATTAGGGTGGCCGAAAAATTGTTTTTTCTTAAATCTTATTGTAATTGTGAAATTATGTTGTCTTATAAGTTCAGTTAAAAATGTGTTAAATATTATTAATTTTTTAGTTTAAGAGCCTGCGCACATAGAAACACATAGAAATCTCTAAACCAATGAATAGGTATAATATTATTTTTGTAAACAAAATTCATATTGTAGTGTCTGTAATGAGAATTATATATAGAGAATTACTGACAGCGTGTTATAATTCCCAACATTCTTGACGAATTATTTTGGTTTTAAAATTTTCAAGAGGTACTTTACCTTTAATAACTTTCCGGAGGGTTCATAGACTTATCGCACAGCGTAGTTGTTTTAGATTAGTTTGAGTTTGATTAAAATTAATATAAAAAAATTGAAATTTTAACAGAACAGAATTGCACCGCGTTAAACATTCGATACATTACTTTCTATTTAATTAATACCTAATAGTATAACACTAATGTTCTTATCATCAGCTAGTACATTGCATACATTGTATATCAAAGGGTTGAATTTGTTTTCTCACAACACCTAAGCCTACAGTATGAGCGGCATTAACAGAGGCGCGTTATGGGCTAAGTGGTACACAGTCGAACGCGGACGTAAGGTGCATTTTGATTTAATAATTACGCCGCATTTTTTTTCGACGATTTAATCGATAGGCTAATTTCACTACGGTCTCTTCCGAGGCGTGCAAAGTATAATGAAATTAGCGACGTAACTAGGTTTAAACTCGCAAGTTTGCTGTGAGAGAGTGATCCTTGTGTTCTTGAACTAATATTTATTCTGTGCTTATACCCTATATATTTGCTATTGTATTTAATGTAATATTATTTTACTTAATAGTAATGTATGATTGTTTCCTAATTAAATATGTAGGTTTGAACAGACATTGTTTTTTTTTTTTATTCTCTAAGCTTCGAATCACATGCTAGCTAAAGATATAACTTTTTTATACTTGTTATGAACAATTATTATTTGTATAGACCTAAGACAATATGATATTGCTATTAACATGCAATAAAATAATTTTGACGAATCCCACATATTAGTGACAAACCCTAACTCATACACTTTAATTATTAATAACCACAAAGTTAAAGATAAATCATGTTACGTAGGTACCTATTGCATTTAAATCAAATTAAACGACCCCGTTTTAAATAATATTATTATGTAGTTTATAAACTTTGCAATACGGTCAGGAAATTACCAACACTAATTTCTTTCGGGATAAATTCGTATCATTTGTAAATTTAGCAGACGATTACAAATGTTTAGGACGACGCTGCTAGCCCATCTTTTGAGTTGTTTCCCACTGTCGATACCTACGACACAACACCTATAGGATAATTGGTGTTCCTACACCACCACTATAGAATAACCTCTACCGAATCTCTTACCGAACGACAAACTTCTTTCAAATGAGTTGTACTGTTAATAAGATTTCATAACTCTACGAATCTTTCTTGTACTTCGTTTGTACCTTCTAGGCAAGGACTGAAGTCGATCTTAACATGCTGAGCATTTAGTGGCTGTTCACAAGTTTTACCAGGATCTACAACTGGAAGAAAATGAAAAGGAAATCAATCAAATGTTAATTTGAAAATGGGAAAAAAAAGAATATTTACTCGTTACTACAAAAACCTCAATGAGTGATTCCACAAGCTCAGCGGTAAAGGAAATCAGAAATTAATAAAAAAACTTCAACTATTTAATTCCTTTATTCATATTATTAGGTATTTCATTTTAGCTTTATATTATATTATCCTATTTGTTTTTATATTATCCCTATCTATTTTTTCTAAATCATAGTCTGGAGGCACGGCGGTGCCCCCGCCAAGTCGAGCAAAAAAGCAGCACGGCCGTAGCATCCTTTTCTCGAAGCAGTTCAGGCCATTTACGAGCCCCTATAACTTCGTTGTGGATAAAACTAGAAGCCTGGATTTTCAGTAACCAATCAGGCATTGCATAAATACGGTTTATTTCAAATTTCATTCAATTTGAACCAGTAGTTTAAGAATTTCAACTAGTCAAAGTTCCTTAACCAGACCAGACCAGGTGCCACCAGTTTTTATTATGAATTAAGGTTGAAAATAGATTACTCATGGTGTAATTAGTTAAAAATATTAATATTGTTGATAAATACGAAAAAACACCAAACGCATATAGTGCGTGGGTGGCGCAAGGTCAAAAAAGATTTTCGAGAGATCCGAGAAGGCACCTCTGAGAGTATATAGTGGATGGCTTTATACGCGATTCGAAACATGAACATACATAAAAAAATATAAACACTCACGCCTGTCATCCAGAGGAGTAGGCAGAGACTACGGACTTCCATTTGGCACGATCCTGACATACCTCTTTCGCCTCCTTTACATCGATATATCTACGCATACATGCTCGTCGGTTAAGGGTACTTCTAATGTGGCCCATTTTCAAAATATCGCCAATTTGATCGATAAACTTTCTTCTAGGGCGTCCCTTCCCGACTCTGCCGTTCACATCTGCCATATTAATTTGCTTTGTCACTCTTTCCTCATTCATTCTTTCTACATGACCAAACCACCGAAGCATTCCTTTCTTTATCCTGGTCACAACATCATATTGCATACCACATTTTTCTCTTATCACACAATTTCTCATCCTGTCATTCAGATTCAACCCTAGCATACTCCTTAAGGACCGCATTTCTGCAGCATTTATTCTACTTTCGTGCTTCTTCAGCCACATCCAATTTTCACTAACATACATTAAAGAAGGGATTAACACTAGTATTATGAATTAGCATACGTGCCTTTTTTGAACTCTGTGTATATCAAATTTTGTATATTTTCTGGGATTTTGTTGTAAAAGCGTATACATCGCCCCAATAATGAATTACTGACTAGTTGGAGTCGAGTAACTGCTACTTATAGCTTGTCTGTTCCTATTATTTACAGAATGAATATCACTTATTTTTGCAAAACTACATTACATTTTCATAAATGTATTGAGAGGCCAGGGTTAATACATTAATTTCCTTAAATTTTTGTCTCAGCAACTCTTTTGGTTCTAAATTATATATTGCTCTAATGGCCCTCTTCTGTAAAACAAATATAATTTCACTGTCATAATGCTATGGAAATAGCTAAAGGAAAGTATTCTAGCTGTTTCAACACTGGTAAGAGTTCTAATCTTTTTTACAGCATATGCTGCAGAACTAACTCATGCTGCTGTGTTTCGTATGGTGAGTGTAGAGAACCGGAGACCCTTTTTACTGGAAACGAGGTATTCTATCTCAGTCCTCAGGGGTGACAACGCATCTGCATTTTGATTCTTAATTTGAAGATAAATGTAGATAGATGTCTATTGGCCACAGCATACCATCATGTGGACTCTGTGCTCGTTTGTCACCCTTATTGTATAAAAAAAGAAAAACTTATGTATCAACGCTAAGCTAATTATAAATTTTAGTCTTATATAAAAAATCTTTTTCGTGAAAATTGAATTTTGAATATTCCTAAATGTATTATTATTCATTAATTACTACTTCCGTTCCAATTTTCTACATTCAGATTCACAAATTTGTAATTGAAATAGTTATAAAATGAATATAATACAATTAAAAATAGTAATAAATTAATATGATATGTTATATGTAATATTGAATGTAGGGTGAGCAATGAGTTTGCCATGCGTGGTGACTATTGTAAATATTTCCCCTCTCAGGCAATCTATAGGGAAGGCTACGTTCAGCAGCAGACTTTAATAGGACAGTAACGGTAAAAGCAATAGCTTCTGAAATCTTTAATAACTATACAAAATTATAAAAGTTTTTAATTATTTTGACCTTTTTGGGTGGACTAGGCAATATAACGAGCTTAGGGTTCGTGACAATAAAAACTGCCAATTGAATTACCAAAGTTGACACTTTAATTACCGAACACTAATTAAAACTTAAATCACGCTAATAATTAAACACACTTAACACTTTAGTTCACTTTATTTCGTTAACTTTAGTTCACTTATATACCTTTTCCACTGAAATATCCCGAATGTTCGAGCACACACTATTCCCAACCGATTAAGTGTGGAAGTTCTCTCCTAGTTCTGCCACTCGATACTAGATAACGCTGGAGGTGGAAAATTCTAGCATGGCATTTTCTAGAAACCTCTCGTCACTGTGTTACCTGACACCAGATGGCGCTTGTATTTACCGGCATCAACTATGGCGCGCAACAGTACTAACGGTAACCACTAACCCTTCCCGTGACCATGGGTAATGCAAAGTACCCGAAACGTCGGTAATTAGAAATAGTTTTATTCAATGCTGTCTTAATAGCTACACTTTATCTGCAAATTTTAATAAAAATAATAACTTTGAGGTGAATATCCTATCTAATAAAAAATAACAAATAAAATCGGGTTACATAACATACAATTGGTGAAAATAAATAATTCCATAAAATATACTAAAAATTCTAATTATAAATGAGCGTTAGAAAAGATGAAAGCATTGATAAAAGATATATAAATGTAAACTACTTTGACGTAAAAAGTACGGGATGCTCAGATACATTAGTAGCCATACATTTTTGATCACTGGCTTTGTAAAGGTTGAGTTTAGTTATTAATGAGAATGTAAGTAGAGACCACGCGCGTCAATTTTTATCCTTTATCCTTCTCAGACGCGATAGTCGTACATTTAAATTTAACTTATTTTAAGAATATGCACTCAGGCACCCATACACCTCCAAAGTTATTTGCCATTACGTATCAATAAACCAATACAATGACATAGGAGTATGCTCAAAATAAGCTGAATATAGTACAATTCGTTAGGCATTTTCACCTCGTAGAGCTACGATGCAGCTACATTATGGTCGTAGCACGAATGGATCGGCTCGACCTGGGTAGGACCAGCACTCAAAGAACACCAACGTAAAATAGCAGCTTGATGGTGCCGTTTTTCTTATGGTGAGTGTAGAGTACCGAATAGCCTTTTTACTGGAAACGAGACATTCCATCTTAACCCTCAGGAGTGACAACGTATCTGCATTTATAATCTTAATCAAGAATAAATGTAGATGTCTATGGTCCTCAGCATCCACTTACTTACAGGTGGACTGAGTGCTCGTTTGTTACACATATTTTATAAAAAGAACTATCGCCCACTACATCAGATTTGATAGACCAGAAATCCTCGCTAAAGAATACCGATTACTGCCAAGAATGAATTGCGAGGCTATTAAAAACATAAATATAATAAGTTAATTTACGCAATTAAATCCATAAAAGTTAGTTTTATTAAAATTTGATATGAAATTTGACATTTACGGAGCTAGAAGATTATAGGTACATTATTATAACCGTAGACTTAGAATATACTGGCGTAATTATAAAATATATAATAACATAGGTATAACATTATACAACATTATAGGCAAGCTGTAATAATTATGTATGCATATGTATGTATGTCGTGGTAGCTCAGATGGTTAACGCTCGCTGTAAATATAACAGAACGCGAGTAATACCCGGGTTCGATCCTCGCCGGTAACAATGAAATTGTTAATTCCAATTTTAAGCGCTAATTTACCACGTGCTCGGCGGTGAAGGAGAACATCGTGAGGAAACCTGCGTATCTGAGGAATAAGAAAAAAAATATTTCGAAGACATGTGTGTTCGCCAACACGCATTGGGGCTGCGCGGCGGACACTTCCTTGCACTAAAACCGTCTCAAAAATGAGGGGAGGCCTGTGCCCAGCAATGGGACGTTTGTAGGATGTATCTTTATATGTATGTATGAATATATATGTACGCGTACATGCAACATTTATGCATATATGAAAAATACAGATATCTTTTAAATTACTGATTAATGTTATATTCAAAGAATACACAATAGAATGGCTGTCAACGTTATTTTGTACGACGATAGGCGTCGCCGGGATTACACATACAAGCAATTACGTCGTATTATCAGTTAATCACTATTACAAACCCGATTCGCTGTGTTGACAGACGGATTTTAATACATATTTATTTGTAAATAGCGTGCAATTTGGCATTTTCTAAATAATTTGCATGCGAAATTCTAAAAAAAAATAATAAATAGTAAAAATGTCAACACATCTCGTGTTGACATTTTTACTATTTATTATTTTTTATATTTTGTGAATTGACGTGTTAGTGGCATTTTAGTGGTTACATGGGCTCCGCCCACTCCCCCGTTCTATTATGTATATATTATAGTATTCTATGGTTATATTAATACTATTGGTTTGTGATATTAGAGGTCTATTTTTATTATTTACTTTAGTTTTTGCATGTTAGAAAGTAAGACAGTATTTTTTATACCAACAGTTTGGCAGACTATAAAACTGTAATTGTGTGAAAATTTTATGTTAAATAAATAAATAAAAATAGAAGAGCCCATGATAGTTTTCAAAGAGCACATGAAAACATGACCAATAGTCCTTATGTTATCAAAAATTGTTTGACCGGATGAAAAAGTGTTTAGGATGTAATAGAAAAAACTTTGAAAAGTAGCAAATGTATTATTTTATATATAAATTATTTTATTTATGAGTTAAGCAATCATTAAGAGTGACCCACGTATGACGTCCCTTACCAACTCTGCCACACACTTCTGCAACATAAATTTGCTTTGTCAATCCTTTCCTCGTCATTCTTTATACTAGGCCAAACCATTGAGACATTTTTTTCTTCATCCTGGTCATAACATCTTCTAGTAAACCACACTTTTCAGTGACATTCATTCATTCTACACGCAGGACAAGTGAATAAAAACCTGTTAGTTTTTAATTTATTTCTGAAGTACGTATGACTTTTTCAGTTTGCATCATTTTACAATAAAACGTATATTATTATCTAACGCTGTGATTATACCCAACGAAATACAATTGTTTATACGTCTGTTAGTATTTATAACATAAAACGAAGAGATTGACAATTTAATAAACATTAAAAATATAGCTATATTTACTATATACTTGGGGCTTTAATATATTTTGTGATTTAAGTAATTAAAGGCAATTTTATCTCTAGAATACCTGAGAGTTTATTGATCATATTATCTCTTGAGATTTGTTTAAGAATTTTATTGTACTTTTAGTGCTAGATCTGATGATAAACTGTAATGCAAATATCAAATCCAAAAAGCACTACCTTATCAGCCTATTCAATCTTCTTTCATTTTTCCTACCCTCCCTTTTTTTCGATGTAAGAATATCCACTACCTCTCCCCATTAACTCAATCCACTACCAACTTGACCGCATCCAGAAAAAAGGGGCCAAATGGTCGGTGACCGAGCTCTCTTTGATCGGCTTGACTCACAAGCACTGCGTATCCTATCGTATATTTTTATATAGGTGACAAGCGAGCATACAGCCCACCTGATGGTATATACTGTGGGCCAAAGACATCTACTTTTATCCTCATCTATCCGGTAAAAGGGATATCCGGTTCTCTACACTCACCATACAAAACACAACACCATTAGGTTGATATTTTACGTTGGAACTGTGAGGGCGTGGTAGAGCCACGCTGCTGCTATGTTAGTAATATAGTTGTAGCACAAATGGGTCGGCTCCACCGGGGAAGGACTACGCTCTCTTAGAATACTTGCGTAAAATAACAGCTGAACGTCTCTGTGTTTCGTATGGTGAGTGTAAAGAACCGGAGACCCTTTTTACTGGAAACGAGGCATTCCATCTTAGTCCTCACGGGTGACAACGCATCTGCATTTTGATCCTTAATCGAGGATAGATGTTGATGTCTATGGGCCACAGCAACCCCTCACCATCGGGTGGACTGTGTGCACGTTTGTCACACTTATTCTATAAAATAAAACCTATAAAAATTCCTTCATCTGTTGAGCTGACCCATTCAACCCGTGTTACAAACTACCAGAGCTCAGAGGCAGCTGAATTAAGTGAATTGCGCAAATATTAGTCTTTGAGAAATGACTACATATTTGTGCCATTTGCTGTAGAGACTATCGATCCGTGGGGTCCAAGTGCAGTGAAGTTCCTAAAGGCACTGTATCTACGACTGGTCATCGCTGCTAGTAATTAGAGGGCTAGTTCTTTTCTCGCTCAAAGGCTAAGTATAGCTATTCAGCGATTAAACGCAGACAGCGTTTTTGGCACGATACCACGGACAGCAGGACTTTATCACAATTTAAATTTTTAGTTTTAATTTTTCTATATTACAGTTTTTTTATATTGTGTGCATGGACATTAATTTTAAATATTGTAGTATAAGGAATTCAGTAAAGATATTCTAATTTGACTTAAATATTCTTTTATATTTGACATTCCAATTTTAAAGAGAAGATATTGCATTGCACCCAGGTTCACTGACCTCCATATACACAGCGTACTTGTATATATAGAGGTCAGTGACCCAGGTTATATGTGAGTTCAACGTTTTAAGCAGTTTCAGTATATGTAAAGGTACTCTGTGGTTTTAAGTTTTCAAACTAGTGTCAAAATAAAATGTAATTAAATCAAAAGCACTAAGGAGTATTGATATCAACTTTGATTCAAATCACCCCCAAAATTACTTTCTACCCCTTTTTAACCCCGTTAGGCGATGAGCTTCAATAAAATACGAAACAGGTCTACCATCAATTATTTTAAAGAACGTTCATGCAAAATTTAAAGTAGATTGGACCAAGTAATCACGTTGTGGATAATATTTCAGAAAATCCTTTCTTAACGGTGACCTGCGTCATTCAAAGAACACATTCTCCAAGTTTCAGGTCTCCACGATAAGCGGTTTAGGTGTTGATCCGTCCGTCAATCATTCAGGACAAAGCATTTTACATAGATAAGCGATGGTCAATAGCGTCGAAAGTGCGAAACTTGTAGCATCATCTTAGTCCTCGGGCGTGACAACGTATCTGTATTTTGATTCCTAATGGACTATAGATGAAGATGCCTACGGGGCTTAGTATCTACTTACCATCACCCGAATTATGTTCTTGTTGGTTACACTTAATCTATAAAATAATATTAGCTAAATTAAGAGTGAATTTAGTGTTAAAAGAAATCAACTAAGTAGCAGAGACTGCGAGATTTATAATCTGCGGCTGTTGCTAGTACTGGATTATAATAAGTAAAAAAGGTAATCACCACACTGGGCGGGCGGTTTGGTGAGCAGCACCTTCACAATAGGTTACGCTGCTGCCCATCACCAGTTTAATTCATTGGAGTTCGGCATTTATGAATGAATGTATCTCGATTGGTCGAGCTTTGCTCCTCAATTAACAGGATGAATCACAAGATCTCCGCAAGCACCATAGAAATTGTTAATTGCTATTTTTAGCGCTGATTTACCAAGTACTCAGCGGTTTTTTATCTATACCGTTAAGTGCCTTATCAGAAACAGTATTTAACCGTATTGAAATGACTGACACGCGCATTGGTAAAGCAGGTATCTTTGCCAATACTCTTACTTGCCAATGCAGAAGTAATAAAACCACATACAACTACCGTTTGTTACAGCCGATCTCTCCACTACCGAACTAACCTTTCCCACAAATTGCTTCATTTGCTATAGTTGCCACGCTTGGCAAGCGGGTTGGCAACCGCAGTTTTTTTAATTGTAGTCGTTATTAGGAAGACGCTACTGCCCATCTCCTGGTTTGTTTTCCTCTGTCACCTCTAACGACACCCAGGGGATAAAGAGGTAGTGGATATTCCGGCACCAGTACACGATATATACATACAAGTGGCTAATAAAGATTTATTTACATTAAAATTTTTTTATGGTCAAGTTTACCATACGTGGTAAAGCTATGTTGCAGCTATATTATGTTTGTAGCACGAATGGGTCGGCTCGCCCGGGTAAGGACCACGCTTCGCACAGAATACCAGCGTAAAGTAACAGCTTTATGTTGCTGTGTTTCGTATGGTGAATGTAGACAACCAAAGACACTTTTTACTGGATACGAGGCATTCCATCTTAGTCCTCAGGGGTAGCAACGCATTCTGCATATTGTTTGTTATTCGAGAATAGATGTAGACATCTATGAGCCACAGCATCCACTT
Organism: Parnassius apollo; assembly: GCA_907164705.1. NCBI lineage: Eukaryota > Metazoa > Arthropoda > Insecta > Lepidoptera > Papilionidae > Parnassius > Parnassius apollo. Next base: position 430,395 of record CAJQZP010001706.1, read on the forward strand.
ACCATCAGGTGGGCTGTGTGCTCGCTTGTCACCCTTATTCTATAAAAAATATTTTTATACATTTGAATACTAATTCTGATAACGAACTTAACGGGAACCGCAAGGTTTTTTTCTATGTTGTATTAGCCAGGGCTCGACTTCAATCTCACCTGGAAGGTGAAGGAAAATATTACGCCTGTCTGGAGAAAATATTTACATGTGAAGTACTAACCCTGTAGTACCGGTGTAAGAATATCCACTTTTCCATATCGTCCCAAGGATATTGTAAGAGGCGACAGAGGTAAAATGAAACAGATAAGCAGCACCATCCTCCTGATAACAACTTAAAACATTATTACGAGCTTAGGCTTCGTGACAATAAAAACTGCCGATTGAATTACCAAAATTGACACTTTAATTACCGACAGCAATTTAAACTTAAAACACACTAATAATTTATCACACTTAACATTTTAGTGCACTTTATTTCGCTCCGAAGTCTTCGCATATGTCACCAATTCAATACTGCCCCGGTCGCAGCCCTAAACGGCTTTATACGAGGGCGGCACTGAAAATTTCGGGAATCAAGGAAGTGACACAACATTACTATTTAAAAATGTATTTATTGCTTTTCGAAGTATTCTCCGCGAAATTTGACACATTTTTCCATACGATGGAACCAATCATTGAAGCAACCATTCCATTCGGAAGTTGGGGTCTCCAAAATGGCCATTTTCTAGGCATCCACAGCTTCTCCCGTGATGAAAATCTCTGTCCACGCAATTTATTCTTTATTTTAGGGAAAGTATAGAAATCATTATGGTTTAGGTGGGGGCTGTACGGTGGATGGTCTAATAATTCTATGTTTTCTTGCTCTAAAAACTCTTTTGTTCTGTGTGCGGTGTGAGAACTCGCATTGTCGTGATGGAGGATGATGCGGCGGTTGCAGTTCTCTTTACGGAGTTCAGAAACGACCTGTGGCAAACAAATGCTAGCATACCATTCTGCATTAACCGTTCTTTGTCCCTCAAGAGGAATAGTCGTAACATGGCCGGTTTTGGAGACAAACGTGGCCACCATTTTTTTTTGCAACACTCCGTGAACGAACAATTTTTGTTGGCTTTAACTCATTTTCGAACACCCAAACTCGTGACTGGTTTTTTGTTTCGGTTTCGTACGCGTATATCCAGGATTCGTCACCTGATACGATGTTGTATACAGCATTTGAGGATCATGTGTGGAATCTTTCGAGAGTTCTGACGTAGAGTTCTGACGAGTATCCATCGGGAAAACAACTTTTTTACACCTAACTGTTCATGCAAGATTATTTTATTTGACTCATGCCAATGTCTAAAGTTGCTTGAATATCGCGGTATGTCACATGTCGATCTTCCTCAATCAGCTTACGCACAACATCATGTTTTCTTGGGTGACTGCAGTTTTTGGACGACCTTGACGGGGATCATCATTGAGCTTGACACGTCCACGTTGAAATTCAGCAAACCAGCGATAAATTGTGGTTTTGGATGGGGCTTCATCACCAAATGCAAAAATCATCCGGTCAACACACTGTTTTTGTGTTAAACCACTTCGAAAGTCATAATAAATCATCGCTCTTGAATTTTCTCTAGTCAATTCCATTTTCTCAACGACTAAACAAGTTTGACAAAACCTTGTGATAAGACCGAGAATCTTTTTTTTAAATGAATAAATGGTATTCGATTTTTAAAACCAATTTTCAATTAGTTTTCAATTAAAAAGATTTTAATATGGCAGGAACAGTGGAAATATTCCATTCCCGATACTTTTAGTGCAGCCTAGTATAGGCCTTTTCCACCGAAACATCTAGAACGTTCCTGCAAATATAGTCCCGACCGACTTGGTGTAGAGAATTTGAGTGTCGATTTTTCTAGGAAGCTTATTTCTTCTATTCGATACTAGATGATGCTAGTGGGAGAGTTCTAGAAAGATCTTGACGCTCCTACATATATTTCTGCTTCTTGATACCAGATGGTGCTAATAATCACCCGCCATATACCGGGCATTAATTGTGGCGCCCAACAATATAAAAAAATTGCGTTTTACCAACCCACTAGCCAAGCATGGCAACTATGGCAAAATCCCCCAATTAGGTAATCTATGGGGGAAACCTATGTTCAGCAGTGGCCTTTTATGGGATGTAGTAGGTGGATGGACGGAATGGACGTGAAGTATGCCATCACGTAACTAAAGCAGCGTGGTGGCTAATCGCTTTACCCTCTAAGAAATGGGAAGAGGTCTGTGAGCTGTGTACGAAACTTTACTTAATAATATGCGCCTGTGAGGTTTTGGGCTGGATTTTATTCGATTTGCCGAATTCACTTTCTGGCGCAGGCTTTTTTATATGACGAAGTATGTCCAAGCATAGATACCACTCTAAGACACTTCTACTTCATTCCGTAAAAACATAAAGAACACACAGTTAAGGGCGTCCTTTAAAACAATCCTCCCTCTGGTTCTCCTGTAAATATTTTCTTTACGCTCGTACGATTAGGTATTCAATGCGCTTTTTATATTTGTCAACTTTTCCGTGTAGTGGCGACGTAAGAGAATCCACTACGCCATATTCCTTGTGACCAATTTCTCACTAAATCTATGATCTAAAATTCAGGACACCTTTGGGGAGGACTCTAACTTGAAAGACTCGGATATAAAATAACAGTATCATTAATATGTAATTTTTATTCTACCAGTTATCAACAAAAAAATTAAATAACAAAAAAAACTAAAAACAAATGCTTAGAAACAATATCACGTCTAAAATTAATGTAAATGTTATATTTTAAATTACTCATGTTAAATCACACAAGAAACAAAAAGTATTCGGTTAATGTCAAATGGTCAGGATGTGGCAGTTTTCATGACGTTCGTTTCGAGAGCCGCTTTTACGGCACCTGCAATTGAAAACAAAAATTGAAAACGAAATTTAAATACAGGGCGGCTTAACATCTTCCGTCATCAGCCGAAGACAAGCATCTAATCCAAAATTTTCCTGAGAAATATTGGCACGGCCGGTGTATAAAGCATCTTCAGTGCTTTCGTCTGCATAGTGATGAGTGTAACTCTTTGCAACAAAACAGCGTTGGTGATAGTACGCAACCTTATGGAACATCAGACTTAATGGGCTTGTAACCGGAGCATTCACCATCTACTGCGACCTTGATGTTCCAATCTGCAAGAAAACTGGTGATCCAATTGAACTATTTCTCGGGAAGCCCATAGGAAGGAAGCTTCGAAAAGCAGCGCATTGTGTCAAACCCGGTCGAAGGCCTTCGCTATTTCCAAACCAACTGCTAACGCCTCCCCCTTCTGCCTCCGCCCATCTATAAGTTAGGTAATCCAGATGATCACCAGCTGAGCGACCCCAATGGGAACCATACTGGCGGTCACTGATCATCTGGTGATCCTCAAGCTACCTCATGAGCTGGCAATTAATAATTGTTACCATTACATTGGAGAATAAGGAGGTGATAGCGATAGGCATATAGTTGGACTAATCTGAGCAGTCGCCATTTTTAGGAATCGAGTGAGGACGCGTTAAAACCGGTGCTAACTCCGGAGCACACGTCTTCAGCACAATAGGAGGGACGCCATCAGGCCCACTCGACTTGTTGACGTCCAGGGAGAGAAGTGCTCAGCGCACCCAGCACTGTGTAAACAGTACAACCTACATGAAGCAGTCATACTGCGGGATGGTCGGTTGGCTTTGTCCTTTGTAGCATGGGCCAGTGAGTCATCGTCTCTGTGCAGAGTTGGGTGATATAGTTGACAGAAGTTCCCGAAGGAAGTCGAAATGGTTTTCCGCCAATTCTGCCGATATGCTCTGACTTTGCCTTGGCAATGACACTTTTGAAGGACCTTGAGGTAGAATTATACATATTTTTTTACTTGATTGAATCTCTTACGCCTACCCACTAAGAATAGTAACAGCAGCTAGTAACACCCAGCCATTTAAAATAATCCCCTAATAATAAAAATGTGGCGGCGCTGTCGTCGCGCCGCAAGCGAACCACACCGAAGCCTAAATCACGCTATCAAATTTCCGAATCATAAACAGTATATATAGAACATCTCCGAACTATCACACGGAGTGTTGGCCGCTCCCCTGGGCAAAACACCTTGCACGGCGGGAGATCTCCCATTTTCCTTCCTCGGCCACAGTGGTGACCACCCGACGTGATATGAACACGCAACCAACAACCTTCGGAAACTTCAAGCTTCATCATCGTCATAGAATACCCCACCCTTTCGCTCCCGAGCAGATATCGTCTGCAGTCTTCATATCCTGCAAGCCATCTAGCTTCACAAGGTTCGTCGCAGCACTGGAATAATAATGCTTCCTGTTCCTTCGAGCTACTTACTCTCTGCGCCACAGTGTTTGGCACGGCTCTGAGCCTTACTGCTCGCCTCTGCTTCACGGCACTCTCGCAGATTACTTGCCTCCTTCTCGACTCACCGCAGACTACAAGGCAATCTCCTGGCACTTTCACATTCGTCGGCAACGAGGCTGCACTATCGACCTTCGGTCTGAGCAGGGGGGTGATGTGGCGGCGCTGTCGTCGCGCCGCAAGCGAAACCCACCGAAGCCTAAATCACGCTATCAAATTTCCGAATCATAAACAGTATATTATATAAAACATCTCCGAACTATCACACGGAGTGTTGGCCGCTCCCCGGGCAGAACACACCTTGCCCGGCGGGAGATCTCCCCTTTTTCTTCCACGGCCACAAAAATAAATCTAAAATCAACCACACCAAATATTCGAGGCATCAACCTAAGTCCTCAAGGATGATAACGCATCTTCGTCAAATCAAAATTCGTAATCGGGGATAAATGTAGATGTCTTTGGGCCACAGCAACCACTTACCATCAGGTGGACTGTGTGCTCGTTTGTGATCCTATACTATAAAAAAAATATTCCAGACTTTGTCACCACACCATATTGTGTCAATAATTAATAATTATTATTGAAAGCCCAACGGATTAATGAGCTAACACTGAGCCAGCCATATTGCTCGACGAACTAACAACCTATTTGGAAGAAAGGTTCTTGAGTGTCAGCCTCGTACCGGTACGTGAAGTGTGGGGTAGCCCCTCACTAGATGGAGTAAGGACCTGGTAAGACAAGTAGGAAGTAGATGGATGCAGGGGGCTCAGGACTGTGCTTTTGCATTACTTAAGAGAGGCTTATCTTCAGCAGTGGATTTATGAAGGACTCTAATGATAATAATGTGATGTTGATAGTGATGAACGTAGTCCAGGTCATCTATGACATAGAACGTCAAACACCCCTTGACCATGGGTACTACAAAGTATCTGTGAGGCAATCTGCGATGGAGGTACATTCAACAGGGGACTACGACAGGTTGTAATGAATTAATGACGAAAATGAAAATATTTGTTTGTAAATTATACCTTTTGCCTGTAATTGTTTAACTGCATGTATGGCTGGAAACGCCTTACTATTTTCATTTATAACGAATTCTTCTTTACTTTTTGTAGAACCGTTGGAAGTCTCTTCGGGTATGACTTCATCAATTCTCTAAACAGGAAACTATTTAATATGTGATAACTTGAAGAAAAGAAGAAACCTTCTTCAAAATGAATGAGGCCTAGTCCAGCAGAGGACTTTCTGATGAACTCGAGAATGGGACTTGGGGACATTTTTATAGATTGCCATAATGATGATTAGGATTGTGTTAGTTAAAATTACTGCCTACACGTCCTACTGTTCGGTACCTACCTCGTTTCATTTCTGAGGGGTGTGGCGGCGCTGTCGTCGCGCCACAATCGAAATACACCGAAGTCTAAATCACGCTATCAACATTCCGAATCAGAAACGGTATATATAGAACATCTCCGAACTATCACACGGAGTGTCGGCCGCTCCCCGGGCAGAACACCTTGCCCGGCGGGAGATCTCCCCTTTTCCTACCACGGCCACAGTGGTGACCCCGACGTGATCTGAACACGCAACCAAACAACCTTCGGAAACTTCAAGCTTCATCATCGTCATAGCGGGGTCACCACTGTGGCCGTGAAAGGAAAAAGGGGAGATCTCCCGCCGGGCAAGGTGTTCTGCCCGGGGAGCGGCCAACACTCCATGTGATAGTTCGGAGATGTTCTATATATACCGTTTCTGATTCGGAATGTTGATAGCGTGATTTAGACTTCGGTGTATTTCGATTGTGGCGCGACGACAGCGCCGCCACAGGGGTTTTTAGATCAGGAAAATGTTTGCCACATCACTCCGATTGCGTGTTCGATTTTTTTTTAATTTCAAATATGTAGGTTTCCTCACTATGCTTTCCTTTACCCACATGTTAAATTAGTATTTAATATTGCAATGACCAATGTCGTTGGTACGGCGAACGCTTGAGTACTGAGCTATAAAAGCGTGGGTATTTTTTTATAGAAGAGGGACCAAACAAGAATGCGGCACACCTCATAGTTAGTGTGTAAGTGTGACCGTCGCGCATAAACAACTGCAACACTAGGGTAAATGCGAGTGCGTTTTTGGCCTTTTATAAGGAATAAGCTCGATTCTTAAAGGTATTGAGCAGAGAGTTATAATTAACTATTGTGAAACAGCAGAACAAATCTGTTTCGTTTCGTATGGTGGTACTCTGGGCTGAGGCTCCCCAGTACCAGCTCCTTCCACTTGACCGCATCCAGCGCAGAGCAGCTCGAATCGTCGACGACCGAGTGCTTTCCGATCGGCTCGATTCACTGGCGCTGCGAAGAGATGTTGCATCTCTTTGCATTTTTTTCGCATATACCATGGGGAGTGCTCTGAGGAATTGTTCGGATTAATCCCAGCCGCCAAATTTCGTGAACGCACTACGCTATACCATCCACACCATCTGGATGCTTGGCGGTCCACCACTGTACGTTTCAAAAGGAGTTTTTCCGCGTACAACCTCTCTGTTGAATAGTTTACCACCGGCGATTTTTCCGGACCGATACGACCCGGGGAGCTTCAAGAAAAGAGCTTACTCCTTTCTAAAGGGTCGGCAACGCACCCGCAATTCCCATGGTGTTGCGGTTGATCATGGACGGCGGTAGTCACTTAACATCAGGTGAGCCGCATGCTCGTATGCCCCCTCTTCTATAAAAAAAACTCATTCCATTTTTTATCCATATCCTCATGGGTAACTATGTCACTATTAGGGCAATAGCATCTATTTACCACCTGGTGGACTAGGAGCCCACTTGTTACCCTTATTCAACAAATAAAAACAACTATGAATACTTTTTTCAATTTTGTCCCTTACCGGATGATTAACTTCTTTCAAATGAGTTGTACTCGTACTGTTAATAATATTCCATAGATCTACGCATCTTTCTTGTACTTCATCTGTGTCTTCTGGGCGAGGACTGAAGTCTATCATAACATGCTGAGCATGTAGTGGCTCTCCACAAGCTTTACCAGGGTCCACTACAGGTGATGGAAGTAACTAAAAAGGAAATTAGTCAACAAATAATTTGAAAGAAAGAGACACAAAAAAATACTCACACGTTATTCCAGAAACCCCAATTAATTGTGTTTACATGAGCTCGGCGGCGGTCGTGAGGAAATCTGTATGTCTAATATTCATGAATATATATGAAAATATGAATATTTGTGAAATCCGCCAACATGCATGCATACTACGTGTGTGCAAGGTACGCGGCGGACATTTTTCTTGTCCTAATGTTCCCTCAGAAATGAGAAGAGGCCTGAACCTAGAAATGGGACGTATAATAAGCCGTAATTTTACTTGAACCTTTTGATCTAAGACTGACAAACGAGCACACAAGCCACCTGATGGTAAGTGTATCCGTGAGCCTTATAATTGGATGTACATATATATCGCAATAACGACACCCACGAGACTTTTGGCAAAAGAGGGAAACTGGCACAGGACATGGGCAGCAGCATCTCTCTGAAATTATTAAAAAAACTACGGGTGTCAACCCGCATGCCAACCATGGATGAGACAGTTTATGGGGGCACTATAATGCACCTTTACGTTATTTACATGCTCTTAATGCGGTCTAGAACTTCATAAACACTTACCACCTGGTAGGATTGTGGTCAAACACTAGCTTACTTTACATTTTGGATCGTGTACGTAGAAATAGCATGACTTAACTCATCCCTCTACCTACTATCATTGGACATTTGGACGCTCAGCCATACTCCAGCCTATTTGTTGCCGATATGCCACTCATTCGAACCAAATTGTTTGCTTAGTCGTCCGTAATTCCGTACAGTAATGGAGTGAAATAATTTACCAGTATCTGTTTTTCTATGAAATTAAAATGTGAGTGTTTTCAAGGTAAGAGTGAATAGGCTTTTCGGAATCGGAATTCAGAAGGATAGAATGATATTAGTCAAGTACTAGTTTATAATAGTTAAAACAATATACTTTATAGTTCTTACTTCAAATATTTTATTGGCAGGTTTATCAGAAAAATCGGTACGAGTGGAATCCGACGAAGACATCGTGTTACAACAAGAACAGCAGTAGAAGGAAACCGTAAATGTTAACCAATCTGATACTGCTCGAGCATTCCTCCAAAGGCTTACGAGTCTACAAGTAGCCGGTTGAAAAGTGTACGGGGTGAGAGGTATCATTAAACTTTAGTAATGTGCAAAATCAACATGATTTGTGAGTGACATTCAAAAATGACACAAAATGATAACCATAGATAATAATTAATACAAGAGTGTTAAAACATACTTTGTCCAAGGTTATATCCTAGGAAAAAGGTTAAATCGATTGTGTATTTGCCACGGAATTATAATATTTTGGTATTGGCACGTTGAGACGAGGCAGTATGAAGAAAATTTTAATCTTAGAACGTGATTATGCAACTATCTGTATACACACGTGATAGAGCCACGCTTTAGCTATATTATGGTTGTAGCACGAATGGGTTGGATGTGTCCTCACAGAATGCCACACAGCGTAAAACAGCAGCTTGACGCTGCTGTGTTTCATATCATGAGTGGATTCTCTACACCCACCCTTTTTAAATACCCTTTTGAATTAAAAATTTTAGTCAAAGGTCTTCAATAAAAGAACCTCATCCTTTTTAAAAGGCAAGCAACGTATCTGCAATCCCCCTGTTGTTGCAGCTGTTTGTGGGCGGCGGTAATCACTTACCATCAGGTGAGCCGTATGCTCGTTTGCTCTCCTATAAAAAAGGGGTACCCACGCATCTGCATTTTGATTAGTAATCATTAGGGCCCGGAATTATATGTAAATCCATATTTTGAATTGAAATGGTTTTTGTTCTTGAATAAATTTTCTACATAAATTATATTTTGATCAAGAAAATGCAATTATTCATATCCATATACAAGAAATAAAAAATTTATCCATAAGTAATGGACGGGAAAGAAAAGGAGACGAAAAACAAACGGAAACCAATGAAGAGGGAGAAAATCCGCAAAAACCTACAAGTTTTGTATCCAAAAATTATTCATGTGAAGTGCTTGGCTCATGGTATAAATAGATTAGCTGAATGAATAAGGTTTCAGTTTAAAAATGCTGACAGTTTAGTATCAAACGTAAAGAAAAAGTTTATGAAAGCAGCAAGCAGGATCTTAAAATTTAAAGAGATGTATCCCGACATTTCTTTACCGCTAGAGCCAGTGCTGAACCGCTGGGGAACTTGGCTGACAGCAAATGAATACTATGCCCAGTATTACACTGAAATCAAAAAGATTATTAATTTTGAATTGGAGAATAAAGCTGCTGATATTTCAATCTCAAAAGAACTTCTCCAAGATTACACTACGTAACTATTTGCTTTATATACATAAAAAGCAATTATTGCTATTTATCATACCATATGAAGACACTCAAAAATTCTTCCATTTCTCTAAATGATAATTTGAAGATTATCGAAAATATCGAAAAAAATTTTTTGAATCAGAAGGTCCCGTTGCTGAAGTAGCGAGGCAAAAATTACTCTACGTACTGAAAAAAAAAAACAAAGGATTTCATACCCTAAAGAAAATCAACAGCATGCTGTGTGGAACATTATAAGGCACCATAAATGAGCCCTACTCTCTTGCAGAATTATGCAAATTTAAATATGCTCCAATCACATCCTATGATGTTGAAAAATCATTCAGCCAGAATAAAGCATTATTTCGTCCAAACAGAAAGTTTTAATTTTGAAAATTTAAGGAAACACGTAATTATATACTGTAGTTCAAATAATAATGAAACATAAGCTAAGTAAAATTGTATTTTTTTGGTTTTTCTTAATAGGAAATCGTTTTAATGTACGTCGTTAATAAAAGATTATTACACATAATTATTTGTTCCATATTTTAGGATTTTAAGTCCATATTATATGTACATATTTTGATACTATATATACATATTAATCCGTGCCCTAGTAATCATTAAATGTAGATTATGTATAGGCCATCAGCACACACACTGCCACAGCATCCACTGGCTACCAGCACTATCTGATGGATTTTGTCCCGTTTTTCACCCTAATTCTCAAAAATAGGAGTATTTTGCGATTAAAGACGTGCGGTCATGACAAGTAATGTGAATACACAACGTGATAGGGTTTTTCGAATGTCAATTCCCCTGCGATTCGATTGTTTGTTCGCGTTTTCGTATCAATACGAGTAACACTTGTCGCGGTCTATGAATTAGAAAATAAGGAATTTCTCCTGTATCTCCTGTATGAAGGTAGACGTAGGAGGTGGGCAACAGCGTCTTCGTGATAACAACTCAGTAATAATAATAATAATAAAAGCTGCGGTTGTCAAAACCACCTGCTAAGCGTGGCAACTATGACAAATATCCCTTAAGCATAATACTCGTAACTGTTAGACAATTTATAGTTATGGTACTTAGGTTTTTTATTACGGTATATATAATACGGACTTATAGAAAGCCAGCGGCGTAGCATGTTTCGCTGCCGCCCATGGATTGAACCAAAGTTGCCGTCCTTCCAAACTAAGCTAACTCCGTCCTTAAGCTACTAATGAATTTGAAGACCAAATTCGAAATATTATCGTCGTACTGTTTTCAATGGCGACTATTTAGTCATTCATACATTTCCAATTGTAGAAGACAAATCTACTGAATGAAATCTTCCCTTTGCATTTCTCACAAAAAGTTATTGCCTAAATTTTTATGGCGTCGTTTGATTTCTGCTTTAGCTAGAAGTTAATTAAATACTGTATACAATTCACATACTTTTTTATGAAAAAAATATCTCATCTGTATCTATGGCATTTTTATGTTATTATTAAGTATGTGTTATTAAGTACTCAAGCATGTACTGGAGCAGTACGAAGAAATATTTACCCTATAACCCTTTCAGAAATGTTAGACCAGTGTCCAGTATTACGACATATTTAGGCAGTAACTTTACTGAGCTGGACAATGGTACGAGTCTCTCCTACTGGCCTTAATTCTAATGAAATTCATATTTTATGACAACACTATGCAGGCTGATTCCGCAGTAGTTTTTAACAATACTGTCGCAACCCTTTGCTCTTAAACAATGGGACTAAAAAAGTTTTGCACCAAAATACCGGTACCAGATTAAGTTCCCAGCACAAATGAAAGAAAGTGTAGCATAGCATTTGTAATAATACTCTATTATACTCTTACTTGGTTTTCATTATTTTATTCATACTTATCTTGCCGTGCTAGCTTAGGGACGCCAGCTGTAAATTTCACAATACACAAGCAACCCGGGTTCATCGCCCACTAATAAATTCGAATCGAATATTAAATGCAGTCTTACCACGTGCTCAGCGGTGAAGGAAAACATCGTGAGGAAATCTGCATGTCTGAGAAATGAAAAAATATTACTCATACCAAGCATTTCTCATACCAAATTAATAAATCATTATTCCAATCATTACAGCTTTTCAAATGCCTACTGCTGAACATATGCTTCTCCCATAGATTGCTTCATAGTAGGATATGGTGTGGCAGCATCGTTTCCGAGACACCTGAGATTTTGAGTGAGATTGAGAGGTACTATGGGCAGCTGTACACATCATCGTTAGAGCCACACGCAAGTGTGAGTAACGATCCAAGAGCAAGTCTTATCCGACACTATTCCGATGATATCCCGGACGTCAGTCTGAGCGAGATTAGAATGGCTCTCCAGCACCTTAAAAACGGCAGGGCCCCAGGCGAGGATGGAATTACAGCGGAGCTTCTGAAAGCGGGTGGAACACCGGTACTTGAAGTCCTTCAGAAGCTCTTCAATTCCGTCCTCCATGGTGGCACTACTCCAGAGGCGTGGAGCAGAAGTGCAGTGGTCTTGTTCTTTAAGAAAGGCGACAACACTCTCTGGAAGAACTACAGACCGATTTCCCTTCTGAGCCGCGTCTACGTGCTGTTTTCGAGAGTCATTACGAATCGTCTCGCACGCAGACTCGACGACTTCCAGCCTCCCGAACAAGCCGGTTTCCGAAAAGGCTTCAGTACCATAGACCACATACATACCCTGCGGCAGATTGTACAGAAGACTGAAGAGTACAATTTGCCACTTTGCCTGGCGTATGTGGACTATGAGAAAGCCTTTGATTCCGTCGAAATTTGGGCGGTGCTGCAGTCCCTTCAGCGGTGTCAAGTTGACTGTCGGTATATCGAAGTGCTGAAGTGTTTGTACAGTAGAGCTACGATGGCTATCCGAGTACAGAACCAGAGCTCGAAACCTATCCAACTGCAGAGAGGTGTAAGACAGGGTGACGTTATATCCCCGAAACTCTTCACCGCTGCTTTGGAAGACGTTTTCAAGCTACTGGACTGGAAAGGATACGGTATTAACATCAATGGCGAGTACATCACTCACCTTCGATTTGCCGACGATATAGTCCTTATGGCAGAGTCGCTGTAGGACTTAAGCACTATGCTCAATGACCTCAATAGTGCCTCCCAACGGATAGGTCTTAAGATGAACATGGACAAAACAAAGATCATGTTTAATGTCCATGTCACACCTATGCCGGTAGTTGTTGGGAGCCCTATGCTCGAAGTTGTTGACGAGTACGTTTACCTGGGACAAATAGTCCGACTAGGTAAGTCCAACTTCGACCGAGAGGTCAATCGACGGATTCAACTCGGCTGGGCAGCGTTCGGGAAATTACGACACATCTTCTCGTCAGGTATACCTCAATCTCTGAAAACTAAAGTGTACAACCAGTGCGTGTTGCCAGTGATGACTTACGGATCAGAGACGTGGTCCTTCACTGCTGGCCGTATGAGGACGCTCAAGATCGCTATGCGAGCTATGGAGAGGGCTATGCTCGGAGTTTCTCTGCGTGATAGACTCAGAAATGAGGATATCCGCAGTAAAACCAGAGTGACCGACATAGCCCAACGGATTAGTAAGCTGAAGTGGCAATGGGCCGGCCATATAGCTCGAAGAACCGATAACCGATGGGGAAGAAAGGTTCTCGAGTGGCAGCCTCGTACCGGTAGGCGTAGTGTAGGGCGACCCCCCACTAGATGGAGTGACGACCTGGTAAGATATGCAGGAAGTCGATGGATGCAGGTGGCTCAGGACCGTGCTTTGTGACATTACTTGGGGGAGGCCTATGTTCAGCAGTGGACTTGTGAAGGGCTGTGATGATGATGATGATGACGAAGGATATGGTAGTATTTTCTTTTTTTTATAGGATTAGGGTGACAAACGAGCACACAGTCCACCTGATGGTAAGTGGATGCTTCTACATTTAACCACACTTAAGAAACAAAATGCAGATACGTTGTCACCCTTGAGGATTAAGATGGAATGCCTCGATTCCAGTAAAATGGGTCTCCGGATCTCTACACTCGCCATACGAAACACAGCAGCATTAACCTGCTATTTTACATTGATATTCTGTGAGAGTGTGGTCCTTCCCCGGTCGAGCTGACCCATTCATGCTACAACCATAATAGCTGCAGTGTAGCTTTACCGCATTTGTTTCCTTTGTTTCCGTTTCACTTGATAGGAATGTTGGCCACCACATATCTATATTATTTTAAGTTGTAACGAGAAAGATGCTCTTGTCCTTCTGTTTTTTCCCTCTTACGGCAGCCATGAGATAATATAGCATAGCGGTTTCTCTTTGTGGGTTGAAACTACACACTTAACATATGTGTATTTAAAGGAAACACTGAATTAAGTGGGACAGAAACAATATATACAAATAATTAAAATTGAAGTGTCTGTTTGTAATGTCATAATAACAATTACGCAGTACATATACAGTACAATTTTTAAAATTTTTGTCTGTCTGTCTGGCGGCTAAACTCCGAAACAGCTGGATCGATTTTGACTGGACTTTCATAGATAGCTAATGTTATAAGGAGTAACTTAGGCCACTTTTATTTTAAAAATAATTAGGGTTCTGCGCAAAAAAAACTAGTGATTAAGAAGAATAATAATAGATAATATATAATATTCTGTGCGAACAAAATCACAGGCACAACTAGGTACAGATACAATTAATGTAATATTTCAAAAAATTATATTTATCAAAGTAACATAAAAAACAATCATAGTTAACACTATAATTCCAAGTATTCACAAAAGCAGAGAACATGGTGGTGGAAAATTATAAATAATTGAACATGATTAAAACAAGTGAAATTTTAAAGTCTGTGCATATTTTTAATAAAAAATCAATATACCTCATGTTTTTTTTTTATTCTTACATTGGCATCTGATTCTGAGCTATATTCAAAATCTCGTGCTCATCAGTAAGTTACTTTAAAATCAAACTGAATAGACGTAAACGAAAACGGTCAAAACTTTACTAATTAAAAAAAAATAAAAAATTTGATTTATTATTAATTATCCATATTCACATAAAAAGATATGGTGGCTTTCGGTGGGACATTAAGAAGAAAATTTATTTAAAAAAATATCTTCTATATATTATTAGACTTAATGTTAGATTTATATTAAGTTTAAAATTCTATCGGCCAATGCTTACAGCGTTTCTATGCAACTACAAGTATCGTACTCAATACACAGCCAACTTAACTATAACATTATAATGAGAGCTTGTTATATACATCTTTAATATATAAAAATTAATGTTTGTTCATATTTTATGCGCTGCCATACCATTCATGAGATTACGGTACAACTTTGTCAACTTATTGCTTGCACTTATGAGAAGGTTATAGGCATAGTACAATTAGCTTACAGTAGGTGGCCCTTGTATCGTACTGACAAATTTATTTGAAAGTTATATATCATTCAACTTCAATGAATGAATGAATGATCATTACTTATTAAACTATATAACTCTTTCAAATTTAGAACAATATTTCCACAATTATATCTACTGCTTCAGCAATGTCGTGTACCAGCTAGTAGTATATATATATCTCTTCTTCGAAATGATTGAGAATGATTTAGAATGTATACAATTGCAGATAAAAGATATTTAAATTAGTTTTTTTATAATTCTCAAATCATTTAAAGGATACAAAGAATTTTGTGTATGATTAACACTAACTGGAGTTACAACCTGGTAAGACATGCAGCAAGTGGATGAATTTGATAATTGGGGGGCCTATGTTCAGCAGTAGGCTTATGTTGTAATAATGATGAAGATTAACAATATAGAAATTAACTTACATCTTACAATTCTTTACAATAAACATTACCAGATATGTTTCTAAGCACTTGTTATTACCTAAAGCCAGTCACAGCCTGGTATGCCATTTCTTATAACATAGTGAGACATGTTATTTCAGCTGCAAAATAATTTATTCAGAGGTAATGATTACAAAACTTAAAAAACTCTAAAAATGCAGTATGGGCGTACAAGAAAATCAAGCATCGGCAAAACTACAAAGTAGGGAAAGGTAATAAAGCTACCATACCACTCCCTTTGGCTGCGATGGATTTATCCAACTACACCTTCATTATAAATAACATCATGATTATTCATGTGTTTATTAAAATGGGATTCTGTAATAACTAAATCTCCAAAGGTATGTAAAATTAACATATCAATTTTTCATATAATTTGTCATGGCTACATGAAGAAGTAGGGTGCCACTTAGGTTTAGCTTGCTATGAGATGCAGCCGATAGCAGTTGGATACAAAACATACAAACAAATACCTACCAATTTATTTGCTTGAAAAATAATAACTATAAACTGTATAATAAATGACATAAATATATATTATTGATATCATTTATTATACAGTTTTATCATAAATCATTAAACTTATAAAGCTTATAATTAATATGAACTAGTGAATGTTTACTAGCTTTTGTTATAAAATGCCTACATAGATTCTAATTCTTTAATAGTATAATTTAAAATCTTATCAAAACCTTGATAGTGGAAACGTCCATAAAATAGTTTACCCTGCAACATATATGGAAACCAGAAACTATCATCTGGCCACATGTCATAAAATGGTATCTTATCACAGTCAAACCACTTTGGAATCATTTCCTCAGTTTCTGTTGGTGTTCCTTCAAAAATACTGGACGAGAAGACTCTTACATCCATCATCGTAGAATCACCTTCGAATGTAAATTCTAAATGACCAATGTGCTTTATATCGGTTGTTTTGACAGTCAAACAAGATTCCTCTCTCAATTCACGAACCGCTGCTTCAATAACGGATTCGTTGGGCTCTATTTTACCACCGAACCCATTCCATTTATTTTGACCGAAACCTCGCTTTTTTAACCCTAAAAGTATTTGACTATCATGCCGTATAAAAATCAGGGTAAATAATTTTTTCTGAAACATTTTAGAAGTATAATAATAAACTGTTGGGGTTTTTTACTTTCAGTTTTGTATTTTTATGTTTACGATAATATTGATCCGTATATATTACTCTACTCTATGATATTGATGCAAGAATGCAAGATACTATTTTTTAATAGACAAAACTTAAAATTTCTTTCATTGTTTAATTGTTTGTAACTTGCTACTTGGTCTCTTCCAGGTTCTAATACCTACTTGGTCAACTCAATTGTCAATGTCAAAAAGTGCGCTCTTTTTGCGATGCGTTTGAAAATTTGTCAACTATGGAGTGTAGAAGTAAGGAGTACCAACCAGTACCAACTCCCATAGTAGAATAGTTGAAAAAGTGGCCAACTATAAGCAGTAAATAACAGTTCAAAAACTCTCCACAACAGCGCTGGAGCTGCTACTGGGATGCCAAGAAAGCGAAATGAACTTAGCAGTTGCCGACGGTTTAAGTGTGCTGCTAAACTGGTCAGTAGCTCTAAAATCTAAAATAATTTTATTTAGTAAATCTAACCTCGAAAAAGTCGTCTATCCCACTAATATTTTTCGGTGCGTTCTTTAAAATTTACCTCGTAGTTATAATGGCGCCACCCTTATTAAACGGTTTTCTATGGACACTTTTTAATACACAGTCTGTACTCCTTACTTCTACCAGGCCTCTATCACTCTTGCTACCTAGGTGAAATAATTACCTAAAATCGCGACGCAGTCAGAGCTAGCGCGTTGGAGGCGATTGAATGTTAAAGTTTTTTAACGCTGTTTACGTATATAACTTATTGTAATTATTATTGAAATAGTTTTTGTTTAGTGTTTAGTATATTTAATTATAGGATAAAGTAGTTCAAAAGTTTTAATGTAATTTAAGAACTATATATTATGTATATTACCCATTATTTAATAAATTTTAATATGGCAAAACGTCGTTCCTACTATAATTGTTGCGTGGATAGACGCTAAATGACCAACAAAATATTTCAGATATATCATTCTTTATTACCGAAGGATTTTAATAGGAAGTTATGAAACGTGAATTTATAATTTTTTATTGTTAGATAGGTACTTATAGCAAAAAAGAATTAAGTAATAAATTATTTAATATCTACGAACTTTATTACAAAATTTAGTGAAAATTTACTTCACTATCCAAATATTTACTTACGTATATATACTTGCCTTTTGTATTAAAATATTTTAAGGTGTTATTTTAGCTTAAAATATTTTAAGCTAAAATAATACAAAACACTGAAATCAAAACTTTGTTTACCAACAAAAATTTTAACTAAGTAGAATACGATTACATTTCTGTTAGGAATCGTATTTCAAGTTTATTTGTTGTTTACACTATCTACCTTTTCCTTCTGAGCCAAGCGTCGCGATTCCCGACTACTAAAGCTGTAGCAAACCGTATGTATTCGGTACTGAGTAACGGGTGCGCCATCAGGTACCGAGTAACGAAACGTTGCACACGAACGCATTTGGTTACTCGCATTTTTCGTAGTATGGGCACCTACACTGTTTCAATTCACGCAAGTACCGTTGATGCGTGTATTGAAACATTTGCTTATTCGGTGAATTTAAAAACGTACTTTACAAAGAGCGATGTTTTTTTATTATGTAAAGTACAATTTGGAAATTCGTCGTCCAATTCTTTTTAATATTTTGTGTGTAAAGATTTGTGTGTGAAGACAAAATTTGAGATTGGAACAGAAACAAGGTAAGAAAGTATTTTAAGTATGTTTTCTACAAATTATGAATGTGTTGCAACGCCGCGAAGTCGTACTGTACGCGTACGCAATACGACTTGATTCGATGCTCTAACGTAACAACGGTATCAGAAGTAACGAGTAACGTAACGATATGAAAGTAACGTGTACTAATTGTTATAGTAACGAATACATACGGGTACGTATTTTTCGTTACATTTACACCTCTACCGACTACTAGTCGTTCACTTCAAGAATACCGTTACCTCCCGCCGCGCCCCCTCATTCCGCGCCTCAAGCGTCGCCCTTTTAGTACCGATAGCAACGTCGAAGTGTACTTACGTCCGTTTTTTATGCTCCCGTACGTTCTCTAGTTTGTTACTGTTTTTGCTGTTGTTTTTGTTACTGTTGATTTTTTTGTTTTTGTTTCTGTTGATATTCGTTAATTTGTTCTGTTACAATGAAAAACCTTTAATTTGATATATTTAAAATGTAAAATAAAACTATAAAAAATATTTTATTTTATCGAACACGTTATTATTTCATCATCATCATCATTCAAAAATATTTTATTTCATCGAACACGTTATTATTTAACTTTATTGAAAATATGAATACTAAAAAACATAAACATGATGACTTTTTTCGTCTACGGTACCGTCAGCTGTGACGTCGTCGTCCGTTTTTTATGCTCCCGTACGTTCTCTAGTTTGTTACTGTTTTTGCTGTTGTTTTTGTTACTGTTGATTTTTTGTTTTTGTTTCTGTTGATATTCGTTAATTTGTTCTGTTACAATGAAAAACCTTTAATTTGATATATTTAAAATGTAAAATAAAACTATAAAAAATATTTTATTTTATCGAACACGTTATTATTTCATCATCATCATCATTCAAAAATATTTTATTTCATCGAACACGTTATTATTTAACTTTATTGAAAATATGAATACTAAAAAACATAAACATGATGACTTTTTTCGTCTACGGTACCGTCAGCTGTGACGTCGTAACGGTCTACGACGGCAAACTCGAAATGAACGCGTAGTAATGGCCTTGCAAGGAATTCACGTAGGTGCGAAAATATGGTCGGTCGATCATAGTCAGAATAGGTATTTCACCTAAGTAATCTGATTAATATTTCACAATGTATTTTGTTACTCTTTATTGACATCCCTCCATAACAACAGAAAGTCCACCGTAACGTAGGAAGAGTGAAATGTGCAAAGTAATACGGACACTCTCGCGCAGCGATAAAGTTTTATTTAGGTTGCGAGCGCGATTTATCTAATTATTAATAATTATGTAAGCTGTTAAACGTCGGCAAGCAGTCAACATTAAAAGAGTGAAACTTCTGTACATAGTACTATTATTTATTCTGTGCTTCTACACTCCATATTGTGAATGTTTGTAGAGTGTATTATAAAATCACTAAGTAAAGAAGAGTATACAATCACTACGTTTTAGTGGATGGATAAAGTAAGTAATGCTTTAAAATTCTTGATATTAGTCATAAATCATTATAACTCCTGGCGCCGATATTAGTCCTTAAATTGTAAATGCGATAAGAACTCGCCATCACAGAAAAAATCTCAATTTTAATTAGTATTATTAAATTAATAATAAATCCTGCTTAAATAGTCGTTTTAAACAAATTTTATCAAAAAGCATTTAACATAATCTTTAAAAAATCATAACCTAGTGTTGCCAGTTATGTAAAAACATGCTGCTGGGTGCAGGGTGCTGGTGGCTAGTTTTGCACGTTTCCATCTGACGTTGACTTAAAAAAATATGGATTGAGTTCTTTGAGTATTAAACCAAAGGATCGAGAGATCGAGAAAGCATCGCAAGGCAGACTGCTCTGTAAAGGGTACGAGAGTCCGACTCATAACCGTTACATAAAACTAGTTGTTTCGCGTCGTGCGCCATTACGCAAGCGAACGTGCTGGTGGATTGAGCTCCGAAATGCTTTTTATAGGGGAGGGGGCAAACGAGCATACGGCTCACCTGATAGTAAGTGATTACCGCCGTCCGTGAACAACTGCAACGCCAGACGAATAGCAGCTGCGTTGCCGGCCTTTTTAAAAGGAATAGACTCTTTTCTTGAAGGTCCCTAAGTCATATCGGTCCGAAAAAATCTCTGGTGGTAATCAAGTCCACAAGGAACCTATGCGAGGAAGAAAACTTATTTTATCGAAAATGGCCTTTTCTCCTTTATAAGGAGTTTTAATTACGGATGATGTAATATTAGACCTTTTGATGGACGGAGACTACCGGAGAATAAAGATTTTGACGAGGACGACTTGGAATTTGAACCAAATACCCTATGTGATCAATTGACTTGCGAATGAAGATGAAGAAATAAATTACCAAACATCACTATCGATATATTCTCCGGTGGAGCAACCTACATCTAAATCGATGCCGCAACCTTCTGCTACATTATTGATGAAACATCCTCCTCCACCGATTTCGCAGTCTCCATCAACAATGCAACCATCTTGATCATCATTATCATCCACGTCGCGTCGTTATCGAGAAAAATCGGTATTTTTATCCCCTGAGCGATCAAGATCAACCACCAGTACTTGAGGAAGATAATCGGTGTCTACACCATTTTCTCGAGAGAAAAGATCAGCATCAACACCAAGTTGTGTAAAAGGATATAGAAGCATGTTCAATTTGCAGATGATCTGCATAACTATCTTCCCTTGCTTACAAAAGCAGTAAGGCGTCCATCGACTACTTTAGTGAATAAATAGATAACGAATTTATAGAAAGGTCAATTCTCTGTACTAACTTATATTACTTACGTTCTACGGGCCATGAATGGAGAAGATAACCATTTTTTGTTTTATATGCCAAAAAATTCTACAAAAAAATTACGGGAATAACTGTGTTTTTAATTTTTTTCTATCTTCAAAACTGACCGAGATATAAAAGTGCGAGCGACCCGACGCGCACTTAGGAAATCAAAACATTTACTCAAATGTGCCCGTCGTTCGCGGATCTACTTGCTATCTATTCTCTATATCCATCTATTAAATATTGTGCTGTGCCTCAATGTAAAATACGGCCACAAAAACACCTGAAAAGTTGTTTTTTAATGTGCCTAGAACTAGAAACCCTACCATCAGAAAAAAATGGACAAATGCTATGAGAAGAGCACATATTTAGGACCAAACACGGTAGCATATTGTTGTGAGGATCATTTCGATGTAAGTATTCAAATAGTAATAACCTTCACATGATAGCTCTTGGTTATTGCTAGTAAATGCTTTCTATTAGGCATGTAGGTACCTACCTACTCGAGTCGCAGTGTTTAGGTAACTAAAGCGGGCTACATACGACACGATATCGGTGGCGATCTAGGGTGGAGTAGTGGGGATGCCTCCTAGATTGCCTCTAAATCGTGTCGTATGTAGGGCCATCCTAAGTCGTGGCCGATATCGCCTCCTTAATCGGCTGGCAGGAGCAAAAATGCTTCCTAGATCAGCCGATGCTTCCTAGATCGGGGCACCGCCCCCTCCTTACTGCGTGTGTGTAGGCGCATCGGCCCGATTTCTTTTGGCAGTCGCTGCCGGCAACCCTCGCGGAAGGAAGTTAACAAAACAGTGATACTGAATGACCTTTTTTATATAACAAAATTTTTACATTTTAATCATATAAACGGAGTCGAAGCCTATGGCACTGATATTTTACAAAAAAACCAAAAAAAAAGTGAATAAAATAAATAAATTAAATGAAATTTTATCGAAATTCAAATCCACCATATCAATATCCACCCTAGCCTGTGACCCTGCGAAGTGACATGGTCAAGAATGCCTACTAAACTAATTTTTTATTGCCGTTCGTAAAGTAGAGTGTATGATGTAAGTAAGGAGAAGATAAAGCCTCTCCTCAACAACTAACTCCTATTCCAACACTATCAACACAAGACCGCACTCATATCTCTTACAACTCCACAAGACCACAATTCGATCTCTTACGTGCCTTCATCCTCTTATAAACAACTAACTTCTACTCCTTCACCATCTCCACATCAACAAACAAGTTATATAAAAGGGAGTATGTCCGAAATTAAAGGTTTCTTTATGTTTTAAAAAAGATATAAGCTATTTTATTTTCTGATAGTTTTACTCCATAAATAAAGATTACATTAAAAAAAAAGTATACATATTATTATACAAAAGTATTTTATTTCCTTGTTTGTTGTGTGTAATACATAACCAGATTTTGACCAAAGCAGAAATGAACAAAGAGAAGAAATAACTAAATAGCATAGGTACATAGGAGAAATTGATGTTTTTATATAAGTGGCGAAATCATTTCTAGAAGGTTATAAAAACTGTCTTCATCCATCCGGAGAAAATTAATCATGTCTTTGGAATACAGATCATTTAGTACGTTTATGTGGCTTAATTTTTGTCTCTTTTGGAGCCATTTTTTCACCCAGCAACTCCTCTTTTTCTATTTTCTAATAAATTTACCGAGAGGGCTAATGCCAAACAGATACATTGGTGTTTTAAGAGAGTTGAAGCTATTTTGAAGAACTCTACCGCATATGTGTTCCGCTCCAAGTCCGAACACGTACTGCTAGGCAGGCCCGTGTGTAGGGTCTGCCCCGATAAAAGCCCCGATTTCTTTCCACCCTAGATCGCCACCGATATCGTCTCGTGTGTAGCCCGTTTAACGATTCATTGAACCTTGCCACGCATAATGATCATAATTTCAAGAAGAAACAATACCTAATACCTACATATTTAACTAAAACTACTTCAGTGTAAATAAACATCCAAACTTGGGTAAAGTACTTATCTATGTAAGGTAGTAAGTCAATAACCTGTCGTGAGTTCGTAAGTTTAGATACCTACCTATGTTTGCAGCAAATTTTAAAATGTTTATAATGCATGTAAAGGTTAAGATATGGAATATGTTAACAAACGTTTTTATATTCAACCTGCATACTTTGCGGGCCGCAAATAATGGAAGAAGTTTGATTATGAAGTGGAGCACTTAAATTTTTTTTCATGTTGTCCTATTTTTTTGTATTACATAGTTTATACGATACGATATTTTAAATATTGATGGAATACAAATTACGAGGTTCCTTATTTTTTTATAGCCTAAATAAGTTTGTATTTTGTTCTAGGTCGAAAACGATATGGAAAACTACGTGAAGTACAAACTAGTTTGTGGTCCCCTCAAACTTAAAAAAGATGTTTTGCCTCACAAGTTTGCTTGTCAAAATCGGTATACAGAAAAACCACAAAGACGTTTACTATCAAAACTAAATACCAAATCTAGGTCAGAAACAGTTGCACATGCGATTGCCACTACTTCACAGGAAATTGAGCATAGATATGTTGTCGATCCTGTTACTACTCCCATTGATTTTGATCCCTTGCCTGAAGAATATATAACTACGAATTTAATCACAATAATAATGCGACCCTTTTTTCTATTAATATTGAAAACATCTGATTTTTAGATAAAATCATTTTTTTACACACCGAAGGTATATTTGTAGTAAATTTCTTTATAAACAACAGGAAATTTTTTTAACCATAAAAACCACAAAAAGGTCAGGGTGCACTTAAGAAGAATAAGAAAAAAAAACTAGTTAGAGGCAGATAGTAAGTAGGTAGGTAAGGAATCTTTACGTATATTTGTTATACATTATATTAAATACTTAAAAACAACAGAGTGCACGAGGGCAAACAACTCACCCGCGAAATATTACTACAAACGTATGATCGGCGCGCTGGAACGGTATGGCGGCGCGGCCGCATGGAATCGATGACGTCACGCACTACTCGCGGGCACGGGCGAGATTTTAAAAATCTACGTAAACTTTCCACGCTTATAACTTCGGTAATAGTGCACCCATCGATGTAAAGTAAAAACTAGAATTATGTGTTTGGTCTAGACTTTTTACCTACGTACTTAAAAGTCTAATATTGTAACCTCGTTATCTTCTCCATTGAAAAGTACAGCAGGGACATCGCAAAGTTCGTTGCAATACAAATAATCATGGGATGTGTTCCTTATCCCCAACTGTATTTGTATTGGAGGGCTGGTACTAGGTTGGATATTATCAGAGGTTTATTTTACCTGACAGGTTCTCTACCCTTTAATTCACCATAATTCACCACACGTAGTTGACTCAGATTCTTCATCTGCAACCGAAATTGGTAATCTAAGTGCTTAACATTGGGGATATGAACGTAAATAATTTATTTTTAATTTAATTTGATATATTTTTGACACTTATTATCATATAAATTTTAGCTTACTGCAGATTTTCTCTATATAAACTGTAACTATGTTAAATTCCACACTTCTCCGTGCACATAATATGCATAAAAAGGTGTAGAAAGTTGTCCCTTTATGTATTAATATATAGATAAAGTCCGCCATTACATAATTATATAAATAATAATAATCCACTAAATGTCTTTGGATGATGAAATCTATTTCTTTAATCTAGTCCACTCAAAAGTCTTTTTTTGTGTTTACACTCATACTGAAATCTAAGAATTAAAGAAATGTAACGCAATCACTATTATTCACAAAAACGTGAGACTCGCAAAAGTTCATAAATAGTGTATATTATAAAGTACAATAAAATATCCAAATTAACTACACAAGAAAAGATAGGAATAAAATACGATATAACGAAGTCGATGAACATGGTCTTGGTCTATCTGAGCCAAGTTTATGAGTTCACATACGTTGAATAAATGAACTAGAGTACAAGACGATGTGATGATGTGACATTCGTAAGGAATTTAACTTCTTATGTGTCACGTACTCTCCTATAAAAAAAAATTCGGAGCTCAATTGACCGGCACGATCACTTGCACAATGGCGCATAACGCGAAACAACTATTTTTATGTAACGGTTATGATTCGGACTCTCGTACCCTTTACAGAGCAGTATACATTGCGTTGCTGTCTCCTATGGTTTAATACTCAAAGAACTCAATCCATATTTTTTAAGTCGGTCTCAGATGGAAACGTTCAAAACACCAAGCCACTAGCACCCCATACTTAATTATTTTATCGGATGATTATTTTTACTTAACTGGCAACACTAGTTTATAAGAGTTAAATGTTTTTGATAAAATTTGTTTAAAACGACTATTTAAGCAGGATTTATTACTTAATAATACTAATAAAAACTCTCAGAATATTCAGGGAGCCAAAAAAAACATGTAGTATACGTGCGTTCACGCGGTGGAAGTAAAACCTTCAGAAAATAAGGCCAAGATAATAGGAAATACTGTATACACTATTCTATCTTATTCTCTCCCGGGCTTAATCCTATAGATGTATATGTGTGTCTTTTTTTGGTGTCGCTTTTTCGTATCATCAAGTTTCTAATCACAACGGATATAAAGATGTTTTCACTTCAAAAATACATTAGTAACTCTATACTTACGAGTGAAATGATATCTCATCTTCTTTTCTTTCACTACGCTTATTACAGCCTAAAATCTACAACTTCCCATTAAAACATCCTTTTTACTTTTATTTATATTAAGTTCTCACAACTTTTACACTTTTTTTACAGTCATATCATATGTAACGTATCTATTAATCCTTTTCTAACTATATCGTTGTCATTATCTTTATCTTCATTCTGTGATGTTAGTTCATATAGCCTATGCGGTTCTTACAGTTTCATCTGACTCACAGTCTATTAAAAAGTGAAGGGCAATGATTATAATGACGATGATGATGATGGTTCATGATTTCGTATTGTTACCAATCATCATGTCACCTCTGTGGTGGTTTTTGAGCTATCTAATCGCTATCCGAGTGAAGGAGTGCGGACCCCGTCACTGAGTGCTCAGTTTGTGTCGGTCGAATCCGTTGCAATTCTAGGCATAATTGATATAATATATACTCTGTGACCATAGAAACCTACTAAACGAACATTGTATGAAATAAAATTTATAGTGAAGTTATGGTCATAAATATTGTGATAGTATTTTAGGCAATGATCAAAAGTATAATAATTTTTATTTATAAGATGTGCTAAAACCCAATTTTAATAAGTATTTAAATGATATGATTTTTTTCTGTCATAGCGAGTTCTTATCCCATCTATAATTTAAGAACTAATATCAGCGCCGGGAGTTATAATGATTTGTGAATAATATCAAGAATTTTAAAGCATTACTTACTTTATTCATCCATTAAAATGTAGTGATTATATACTCTTCTTTACTTAGTGATTTTATAATACACTTTGCAAAAGTTCACAAATTTTCAAACGCATCGCAAAAAGAGCGCACTTTTTGACATTGACAATTGAGTTGACCAAGTTAGCAAGTTACAAACAAATAAACAATGAAAGAAATTTTAAGTTTTTGTCTATTAAAAAAATAGTATCTTGCATGAATATCATAGAGTAGAGTAATATATACGGATCAATATTATCGTAAAAATAAAAATACAAAACTGAAAGTAAAAAACCCCAACAGTTTATTATTATACTTCTAACTTGTTTCTGAAACAAATATTTACCCTCATTTTTATACGACAAGATAGTCAAATACTTTTAGGGTTAAAAAGCGAGGTTTCGGTCAAAATAAATGGAGTGGGTTCGGTGGTAAAGTAGAGCCCAACGAATCCGTTGTGGAAGCAGCGGTTAGTGAATTGAGAGTGGAATTTTGTTTAACTGTGAAAACAACCGATATAAAGCACATTGGTCATTTAAAATTTCCATTCGAAGGTGATTCTACGATGATGAATGTAAGAGTCTTTTCGTCCATTAGATGCAACTGAAGAACCGATAACCGATAAGGAAAAAAGGTTCTCGAGTGGCAGCCTCGTCCCGCCACGCAAAGTGTAGGGCGTCCCCCTACCAGATGACTGACGACCTTTTAAGACATGCAAGAAGTCGATGGATGCTGGTGCCTCAGGACCGTGCTTTGTGGCATTTTTTGGGGGAGGCCTATGTTCAGCAGTGGAATTGTGAAGGGCTGTAATGATAATGATGATTTTACTTTCGTCTCTGGTTCGGAAAAAATCGTTGGTCCTGAAAATAACCAGCAAGAAACCCAGCGGTTCCATTCACCTGAAATACATGGTTGTTAAAATGTAAATTTCATAGAACGGTATGGTTTTTAATACTACAATCAGTCTTAATACTAAGATTATTCTTCTACTATATAGTCACTGGGTGAGTATATTACCGTCTGGAAAACGATATGGTGTTTTGTGTAAGTGAAATTGAAGCTATCCACGAAAGAATTTGTAAAATCTAACAAAATATAGCTAATAGGCAAATTTTCCGAATATCCGAATTCATACCAATGTCTACGAATATTGTCGTTATGTAGGCACCCGGCGACCGAATGGGACACATCGTTGCAGCCAATAAGGCGTGTTCAAAATGATCTAGCTACAATACCTGCCTTCGTGACGCTTGCAACGCTTTGTTTTTGATACGGCGCCATTTACGAATGAAGATTACTGACGTTCAGCCGGAATAACGTTACAATACGTTGACTAAAATATCTATGTTAATATCTAGCCTGGTTACAGAACGACTAGTTTGGTCCACTTTCTTTATAACAACATTTCCAGCCACAATGCAAAAGCGCTATTGAATGTTGCGGTATAAAAGACAATCCACTACACTTGTTCGTTTTGTAATGCATGTCACTTAAAATTCAGCATTATCAGCCACATTGTACAACACAAAAAGCTGAAACATTAATTATAAGATGTGCATTACGACTAAGCGTTTTTAATACGTCTTATTTCTTATTTGGATGCGACATACCTACATTCGTGCTGACCGAATGCAGCCGAAATCACTCCCTCCCGCCGCAAACGAAAACCTTTCGTTTCAGATTATTATTTATGTGGTTTCGATCTTTCCTTCATACTTTTACGGACTAATTATGTATATGTTAAATTTTATCTTGCATTAAATAATAATAATTTTAAAAATAAACAGTTTCTAATAATAATTTTTATGCCTATCGTATACTGCAACAGCTGTATGTATTTAAAAGACCGAATCAACTTATTTGCAAAATATTTTACAAAATTATACTACATTATTGTTGTTGACAAAAACAAAAACAATCACGTTTTTAGCGATATCACAGCAATTGTTCAAAATGTCCACCGATTCTTTCTAAACACAAAATAGCACGTTTTAGTAAATTGTTTGTTAAACTTTCACTAACAGTTTGTGATTCTCTTCTGTGTACACTAATCGTTTTAATTCGGCCTACAAATAAAAGTCGAGAGATTTTAGGTCTGGTGATCTCGCCGGTCAGTTTATAGGCCAGCCGCTACTTATCCACCTATCACCGAATTGGCTGTCCAGATATGTGTGCATAAATAGTTCGTAATGAGCTGGAGATTCATCATATTGGGTACATTTCTTGCGGATGACTCAGAAGAACGTTTTCCAACATTATGTCGATTAAAGAACGTATCATTTGCCTATACGTTACTCCCGTCAATCTGCCTTGAATCCATATTGGATCAGTGATGTGATGGTTAATGATTGCCGCCCAAACGTTAACACTAAAACGAACTTGATGAGTTGTTTAATTTTGTGCGGGTTTTGGAAACTTCACCAGTGTTCATTGTGCATGTTGTAAATTCCAACACGGGTAAATACTGATTCGTCGTACCGTCTGAGTTTTCACCAGACAAGACATAAAATCTTACCATTACTAGATATTCGACGTGAGAGTATTGGTACATGTTTATTATAACTATCAGCGGGCGGGCGATACACACTCGGAGACATAAACAATTTATACGATTTCACGCTGTAGCTATTCACCATAATTTGTTTCCGAAAACATTGTTTATTATTGGTCTAAGGTCTTCACAGATGTCGCTACTTTTAAAAAGAAACTAAAATAAGCTTAAAAAATAAAATTAAATGCACGATATATTTATTGGTGATTTTATTTATAACAAATATTATTTTCACATAAAATAAAAACGTAAACATCATGAAATCAATCGATTATGATAATTATGATACTGGCCACCCTAAACTTCAAAACGTCAAATATTCAAACGAAAATGAAAGTCAAAATGGCTACTTTTTGCATTAGGCATGGGAAAGAATCCATTTCTAAGGTTGGCAAAATGATGTTTTAAATGTAATTATATAGATGAAATTATGTTTTTGATATTCCTAGGTTCACTCAAAAGGTTAAAATTCTAAATAACTAAAAAGAGTAAAAGATAAACTTAAAAAGTGTAGAAATCGATTTCAAAATTTAAAAAGCATAAAAAAGTTATCACACAATAGCTCTTAAGTCGGTGCTAACACATAGTCTATCGAAGACTAATTATGATAAAATTATTTACTCTTTTTACCCGACTGCCAAAGAAGGATTATCTTTGATCTTTATCTGGACAAGGAGGCGAAGGCTGGTTTGTATAGGATTCACGCCCAGGGCTCTGTATGTTCGACTCAATTAAGGAAACACCAGTGTTATACAACATTATCTCAGATATCATGCGTCTGCCATTCACTTTTGATAAAAAGTATATAGTGGAACTACCATCCAGAGAAGACTGGCTGAATGGCTAAATTGGTAGCGGTGGTGGCGGTTGGTGTAGGTTTTTAGCCTTATAAGAGATTCTCGATCTCAGGAGAGCTCAAAGAGTACATAATTTGGACCTGAGCCATTTTGTGCAATCTCTAGAAACCTAGCTCGATTGACCCTTGAAATTCTTTATCACAGCAAATCACTTAAGATCTGGTCTGACACACCAGGCTTAAAACATTCTAAAACCTAAATCCGGACTTAAGCAATTTTTTTAAGTAAAAATAAATTGCGCATACTGACAAAAGTGCTAACTGGACACAGTTGTCTTAAAAAGCACATGTCCATCCTGGGACTAAACAACTTAAGGATGTGTCAGTTCTGTTCCATAACGGAAGGAACGCCTCTGCACATTCTAACTGATTGCGGACCCTTAATGCGCAAACGTTATACTCATCTGGGAAACTATGTAGTCTGTCCAGAAGAAGTGAAATTGTGCATAGCTAAGCAACTCCTATTCACTGAAGACATAAGACTTAGCAGTGAAATATAACCATAGCAGCAATCACAATAGATCTTTTAGGTCGCAGTGATACTCGTCTCTTTCCCTAGACCTGTAGCTGCATGCACATAATAAAAAAGGGTTATGTTTTTCGCGCGTATCTTGTGTGTACAGTAAATAGGTAAATTGGTTTGTAAATTTCTTTATTACCACGTATCTTTCAAACGGTTGGATGGATTTCGACAGTTAAGGATCGTTATATTCGTCTTAAAATCCCAAGTGTCCTTAGATAGCTGTTTGAAAAATTAAATGGCAAATTTTAGGCGCGAAATAATAACATGTTAATAAAAAATTAACCAAATCTATCGAGTGAGGAAATAAAGAAAATAAATTAAATAAAGGAAATTAAAAGGGAATTACAAATACATACTATACAATATATATATATATATATATATATATATATATATATATATATATATATATATATATATATATATTATAAATTGGCTTAAAAAGTTTTTATAGTGTAAAATTGGCAATGTTTGTGTCGGATATCGCGCTATCATAATACGAAATTTGAAATAGTTAGCAAATATCCGTAACAAATTATTTTCAACAATCCTTAAAATATATCCTAGAAAGTTACTTCACAAATCACACGATGAAAATTCTCACTAAGAACTGAACCGCTTACATAAATTGCAATTTTGCATTTGTTATTTATTAGTTTAAGTAGTCAGTTTTACCTTTTTTTTAAATTATTTCTTACCCCTTTGAGTGGCTTATGGAATATCACAAGTTCAAGGTAACGACTAAAATGTCCTCTAAATAGTTTCTTTGAAATCTACAACCCCTATTTTTTCAATTTCAGGGATGCAATATTTTCCTAAAATTTATATGATACCCTTAAAATGTAAACTATTTAATCAATTTTAAATAATTTAAACCGGTTTAGAAACTAAGAAGTCATGTCCGAACATAAACAAAAAAACATATACAAACGAACTGGGAACCTTCTTTAAAGTCGCAAAATAATTTTACATTCTGAAGTCGGGCCTTTAATATTTTATCTGTAGACTACTAGCTTGCCAAGCAGACTTTGTTCTGCCCTTTTCGAGGACCCTTTGTCATGTCCTATTAAAAATCCTTAAATTCGTAAAAAAAAAAGTGCGTCACTTATCGGCAAAAAAACTATCCTATCTCTCAAGTTGGACCAAACTGCACACGGTGTGCAAATTTGATTAAAATAGGTTAAGTAGTTTAAGAGTCCATCGCGGATATACAACGTGACGTAATTTATATATTTAATATATTATATGTCTTAGCGCTGGCTTCAGGATGTGGAATTATTTTATCCTTTTTAGTTATTTGAAATTGACTTTTACTCTTTTTCAACGTTAAATTTTATTTATAGTATATTATTTTAGTTATAATAGATTTTATAACATATTTAATTTAGTTATCGGTTATAATAGATTAAAAAAAAGTAGTGAACTGCAATTTGCACGTGGAATAATGGTCACCCTATCAGTTGTAACGCACACTATTTTTTTTATTTTTTATTTTTTTTTTTGATTCAATTTATCTTTTAGCAGACAAGCAACTTTTGTTGAAATAAATAAAAAATATAAAATGTAACAATTATACATTTATTTGTTGATCATATGTAATAAGTAATACGTTAAATATGTTAATTGCGTATTGTATACTTGATCTACCACTATTCACTTGCATACAAATATTTAAAAATAATAATTAATGGAATAATCGCAATGTCAAACTATTGCGAATATTATCAAATCATAATTGTATAATTTTAGTAATTGTAAAACAAAAATAAAGAAAAATCAATTTTGTAAATAAACACAAAATCTCCAAAATTTTCCATTGATCATATTATTGCATTGAGTAGTAGTCTTTATATATAATTATTTCTTATATTTACGCGAACACTACACTTTAAATAAAACTAATTTTTACGGATTAAACGCGATAAAATCCGTAAAAATTAGTTTCACTTAATGAGTAATCATTTTAAAACTGAACTAAGAAACTAGTATTTTTTTGTTCATATATATGAAATAAACTAAATGCGGGCCGAACTCTTATTCACCATATATATTATGCTTGGACAATATATATTGGTAATTAACGAGTACGTAGAAATATATTCCCTACAGTTGAAAATAGCCTGAAAAATTCGGCCACTTTCTTCAACTCACGCCGTAACAGTGATCAATCAATTACTCGTCTCCATTTCTACGCCACATCTCGTCTCGTTGGGTTCGGGAATCAACGCGGTGGACGTGACCCCTGATAAGATTCGTTCGATTTAGAACCTAAACCGCTCTCTCAAAAGAAAGTGGTTGACGACTAAGATTACGGGCTATCACATTTCCATACAGGTATTGCATCATAAATTTATTTCTCAAAATAATAACATAAAACAAGTATATTTCACTAAAAGTACAAATTTTAACACATCATAAATCAATTAAATATTCACATTATATAAAGGCATTAATAAAATATAAAGCATTAATATAGCTATCCTATAAACAATTTCTTATGATCATAAATCTTAAAATGTTAAATACATTATTTATAATACAATTTCAATTAATATTTTATCTAGCTTATACAATGCAATAGTTTAATGCAAGAATTAAAACTTTAAACAGGTATTTAAACAAAAATTTTAGGAAAATTACATCTTTATTGTGTTATTTAATAGAATTTCAAAACATTAACAAGTCGCTATTAGATACATTTTTAAAACTTTCAATTAAAAAAATATTTAATTAATATATTTATAAAATGGTTCGGACTAGCCCTTTTCTTTCTGCTAATTGCCTATACAAGTTGGCAAACTGAAATTTGCACGATCCTTTTGGATCCTATAGAAGGCTCTTGCCATCCCTTTCTAATATACATATATATATATATATATATATTAGAAAGGGTTATTGTCTTAAATATATACCATTTCGTTCTAACATTAAACTGTCCTAATCTAACACATTGGTATGTCTTATCAGTGATTAAAACCATAGAATATTATAATACATACATAATAGAACGGGGGAGTGGGCGGAGCCCATTTAGCCAAGTCACTAACATGTCATCAATTCACACGTATAAATGTCAACACAATCAATCGTTTCCAATTTTCGTGTCAAGCGTCGCTGCATGCAAATTATTTAAAAAATGGCAAATTATGCAATAATTACGTGTCGAAAGAACAGCAGGAAATGGAATTTAAATAAAGGAGACATATTATTCTATAACCAGTAAGTCGAAACTATTTATATTTTGTGAATATTAGATATAAAAATAAAGAAACATTTATGTGTCAAAAACATTAAGGCCGAATACGAAGAGACCTGGCGAAAATTAATGTATTTCTCTTGACTAGAACTTTGACCTGAAGTAATTCTAAGCTTTAAAACATTTTTGTAGGTTTGTTCGGGTCCTTCACAAGGTCACCGTCATTTTAAAACTTTAAAATAAATGAATATACCAACAAATAAAAAAATGTTAAGAAATGATATATAAAATTATTGTTCTTCCAAAACTCTGTGAATTTTAATTTAGGAAAAATTCTTTTACGTAAAAATGTTTGTATTGTGATTCCGAAGGTACCTGCCATCTTTATTTTCGATACAAAATATTATTTATTAACATAATTCGTTTTAATTAAAACACCTAATAATAATATCGTATATTGCCAGATAAAAGTTTGCCGTAATAAATTACCAGGCGCTTCGACGTATGACGTAAGATAACAACAGTCAATGTGTCTTTAGCGAAAATCGTTAATTTATTGTTTTATACGCGTTTAAGTGTCTATAAATGTAAATATGGGTAGGAAAAGAAATAAATGTTACCTAAGTGGTAAAACAAAGAGAGTTTTTCGCATGAACGCTGCTCGAATGTTGTATTTTGAGGTTAATACTTATATTTTTGTAAGGTAATTTTTTGTTTGAGGCTGCCTAATAGGTTGCATTTTTACTCATTTACATTAGCCAAATTGATCATTTATACTTTTCTAGTTTCAAGTGAGAAACACTAAAAATGTAAAATATCAAGACCCAGTCGGAAAAGAATGTACAGAGTAGTGCAAGCACAGAGACCGCAAATAATGTCAGTCAATGTATTGTCCGAAAGCATGGGGTAAAACTACATAATTAAGAAAAACCGAAATACTTCGGATGTGAAGTGATTGACCAGTCGGAGTAGTCTTGTGAGAATTTACATACACAGTACCTATCCCCACTATGGGGCAATCACCGACTTTTTAGTTTTTTTTCTTTATTATTTATGCAATTTGCATTACGGCATCTTGTAAGACTCACAAGAACAAACATTTTCAGTTATATGAGGTTCTTAACGTACGATGCACCAATTAAGAAAAAAATCGTTATCAATTCAATAACTTTTCGAACAATATTTTATAACGAATAAAGTACAGAATTTATAATCTATAGGAACTAATATTATAAATAAGAAAAATTTATTTAAGAAGTAAGCAATACTCTCTGTGTTGTTCATTACTCTGCATCTGAGCTAGCTCCGTCAAATATAATCAAAGCCCGTACGGCTTTGATTATATGTATTATACATGTCTATATAAACAAAGCGTAGTTAGTACTGGCGGCGCGTGGTTTACTGCGAAACGAGCAAGGTCATTCACGTCGTATTCGGCCTTAACCAAAAGTCTAAAATGTGTTTGTTGTAGCGATAACTGATAATACGACGTAATTGCTTGTATGTGTGCTCCCGGGGACGCCAATCTTCCTACAAAGTAAGGTTGACAGCCATTCTATTGTCTATCATAGTATTCTATGATTAAAACATAAACAATCAAAAGTACTTAAAGCGAATAAAATGTCCCTAGTTCTTTATTTAAATCGTATTACATAGCCGATTACTATGTAAAACATGAATCTAAGCTAATACAAGTTTATAAATACACAGGAATAACCTTTTTCAATCATATATTATATATATGTTCATATATTTGAGAGTAACCTTGTTAAATTTAAAAGAATTTTATAATGCAATTTAATTACGAATAATGTCAATGGCCTCAAATGACCGCGGTCTGTCAACTGTCACTTAAAAAGTACGTTACTTAATTTTCTACTTTTATATTTATTTAACTGAGTCTTAGTATTACGAAATATATTGAAGTCATAATTAGTTTTAAAAATAATTTCAAACTGGTTATTTTCTGTATTCATTTTTGATAACATTTCAACAATTAATAAATAATAAATAAAATAATTGATTAAATAAATCGAATTAATTATTTTAATGCTAGATTCTGATTAAAACTCTTTCTTTAATGTTTCTTTTGTATTTATTTGAAAATAAGTGTTATTTCAATTTCTGTTTGCTCACCCTACCTAACTGGTTTTGAAATGACAGTTACGGCGTCGCAATATGGCACCATGCCAATTCGTACGTGTTTCTCTTAATATCAAAGACATTTACGTATGTAGTAGTAATAGACCGGACATCAGCAACTAAATTGTCGTCTGTAACATTTGTCCTATAGGATATATCTCCGATTTTTTTGTTTAGTCTAAGTGACCATACCGAAAGGTCAAGACGCATTCGTTTCATAAATTTAAAAAACATTTTTAAAGAAAATATGCCCGGTTGTGCTTAATGCACAATAGCAAGTCACGATGTGGAGCAAAAAAATGAACATGATTTCGGTGTAATATCCTAAGAATTATGTATATTTACCAAATAATCTTTAAATTTTATTATTTCTGGTAGATTGTTCTAGAAGAAAGAAAAATTATTATTATAATAATTTTGTGTGTGTAGTGCCCTCTGTCACTATTTATTTACAAATATGTTAGTAGTTGACGACGTGTCCTCACAGTCTTTGTACTTTATAATTAAAATTTTTGTGTTTTACAATTAAAATTATATATATATATATATATATATATATATATATATATATATATATATAAATCTCTTTGCTTAATATTTAATGTATTTCTTATGTGGTAAAACCATGCTGCAGCTTTATTATAGTTGTAGCACGAATGGGTCGGCTCACCCAGGGATGGGCCATGTTCTCACAATATACCAGCAACAACACATCTGTATTTTGATTCTTAATAGAAGATAAATGTAGATGTCTATGAGCCACAGCATACCTTTAATTTTATAACTGTACCTTATTCAATAAAAAAATAAATAAAAATAATTGTTTGTAGGTACGCACGCTACACGAACACTAACTTGTTCCGTGTCCCTCAACCTCAACCAAAATCTTGGCTGTGAACCATATTTCCAGAACACTATCTACATATCGCGTTTCGGCTTGAAAATAAACACCAATGATTAAGCTATTTGCAATTATTAAACAGACTCCGTCATTAA
This sequence comes from Parnassius apollo, assembly GCA_907164705.1. Taxonomy (NCBI): domain Eukaryota; kingdom Metazoa; phylum Arthropoda; class Insecta; order Lepidoptera; family Papilionidae; genus Parnassius; species Parnassius apollo. The sequence goes on from CAJQZP010001706.1 coordinate 467,330, forward strand.
TCAGAATATTTACGTTATGTGCAGAATATAAATAAAGCACATGAATTTTCTATGTTAATTAAATTGAAAACTGATCCGAAACTAAATTTGATACAACAAACAATTAATAAAGCTATGAGTTTCAACTCCCTGTTATATTAACGAACAAAAGCTAATGTTTGTTTTGCTACGTGATTTAATTATCGACGCTCGAATTACAAAATAAAAATAATCTATATCCAACAAAACATTTTACATACATTTCAAACTCATAAGTGAAATATGAAACACATAATGTACAAACAATTTTTTTGTGGAATAAAGGTAAATCCACTTACTATTGGATGTTGTGGCCCATAGACATCTACATTATTAATACACTCGATTAAGAATCGATGCGTTGTCACCCTTGAGGACTAAAATGGAATCCAGTTCAAAATAGACAGGCCAATGATGAAATTCGCGATACCATTCTTCTACTAAAGTGCGTTTTATCAGAAGTTTTCTTCCTCCCTCGACTTTTTGGAATGGCTAAGACCTTCAAGAAAAAAGTCTAATCTTTTATAAAAGGCCGGCAGCGCATCTACAATAACCATGGTGTTGCAGTTGTTCACGGGCGGTGGTAGCAGTGTTGCCATATATACAGATTCCCCGTATTTATACAGATTTTCGGTGTGTGATACAGATTAGCACTGGATACAGATTTTTATACAGAGTTTTCTAACTCTATTCATTGGATTACCGTAATATTCAACTTAAAACAGAATAAAGCAAAATAAGTGACTAGATACCGCGTTACAACCATCGTTGGATGATTCTATTCTTTATGGTTAATTTATTTTTTCACAACGTAATTAGTTAGTATGGCAGAATTACAAGTGTATTATAAAATATGTATATATCAAATGTGTATGACTGAAAATAATAAAGTAGTTATATGTATGTTCATTTGTTGCAAATGTTTGAGTTTTAATATGTTGTTTGCTTAAATTAATGTTTTCAATTTTGCTATATAAAATTTATTTATTTATTTATTCTTTATTGAATTCCTTATTAATATATAAGAATACAAATGTATAGTGTATATTTTATACGTGGTAGAGCCACGCTGCAGCTATATTATGGTTGCAGCACGAATGAGTCAGCTCTACCGGGTAAGTACCACGCTCTCACAGAATACCAGAATAAAATACCAGCTTAGTACTGCTGTGTTTCGTATGGTGAGTGTAGAAATCCGGAGACCCTTTTTTACTGGAAATGAGGCATTCCATCTTAGTCCTCAGGTGACAACGTATCTGCGTTTTGATTCTTAAGCGAGGATAAATGTAGATGTATATGGGCCACAGCATCCACTTACCATCGGTGGACTGTGTGCTCGTTTGTCACCCTTAATTTATAAAAAAAATATTTTTATTTAATAACGATAATCAAACCTTATCAGCTTATCACGTTAGTAGTTATTCCCTGTTTTTCAAAAGAAGCAATGATGATGATGATGATCAATCATTCTATTTTGGTTTATTATATTATACAGATTTTAAGTTTAAATAGTAAAGTAAAGTAAAAAGTAAAGTTACAGCCTATATACGTCCCACTGCTGGGCTCAAGCCTCCCCTCATTTCTGAGAGGGTTTAGGGCAAGGAAGTGTCCGCCGCGCTGCCCAAATGCGTGTTGACGAACTTCACATGTCTTCGAAATATTTTTTTTATTCCTCAGACATGCAGATTTCCTCACGATGTTTTCCTTCACCGCCGAGCACGTGGTAAAAATAAAAAGAGTTTAAATAGTATACAGATTTAATACATATTTTAGCAGTTTCTCATACAGATAAAAGGTTCAAGGCATCTGGCAATACTGGGTGGTAGTCACCTACCATCCGGTGAGCCGCATGCTCATTTGCCTCCTCTTTTATAAAAAACTAGCTATCGGTCGGTACATAGTTGATCTAATAGGTCGACGAATTGAACTATGGTTAATACATCATCGGTATGTGCCATCTAATGGGTTTACTCATCTTTATAGTAAGAGAAACACCTTTGCAGATATTACGGGGTCATCGCTGTACAAATTATGGGTTCCACTTTACATGCTGCGGAGTTTTAAATGGAAAAATTGTAACTAGAGTAGAAAGAGTAGAACAATTTATTGCAAAAATGTAAAGCCTTATAAACAAAAAAATAACAAAATGTTTAAGGTTTTTAATCAATCAAAATTTCCACAATAAAATATTTACAGTCTTAAAATTACAACATCGAATAAAAATCATAATATTGTCTAACACGTTATTGGTCGTAAAATATCAGCGAAAGGATTTTTTTGTATTATTGATTTCCTAATAACGAAGCGCACTCGGATTGACCTTCCACGCATGCGGCGAAGGTATAAAACCGCCATGGCATAATGCGAAGCGGAGCCACAGCCGTCCAAACCCATTATACTGCTCATCGCTCGCGTTGAACGGATCTGCATTCCTGTTGTGCGAATTAACAAATTCGTGAAACAGCTTCTTATAGAACAATGCTTCATGGTGATAATATAATAGCTCATTTCAGAGCTGACTTTTCTATTTCACGAGACGTCGAGTATAGCTACACATCAATTGTTCTAGAATATATATATGATGAATATATAATGGAATACCGCGGTTGTCAAAATCTGTTAGTATATGAAGAGACTTGGCGACGATGTCGACGTTATGTTAGTAAGTATGGCGACGGTGATGCTCATATCTAATCTAAGCTATAATAGGCATGTCGATATAAAATCGATTAATCGAAATATCGATTATTTAGAGTAAAATAATCGATTTTTGAGATCGATTTTAACGAACACTATTGATCCTTGAATCGATTCAAAAACTTCTTGGATCGGACTGATTCAAGAACTAGCGATAAAGTTCCTAAACTGGCTGCAGTATTGTACTTGCTTCGTAATTTGAATGCAACAAATAAATATTTACGAAGGTATACAAAGATGTCGTTACTTACTTTTTTTTATTGAATAAGGGTGACAAATGAGCGCACAGTCCACCTGATGGTAAGTGGGTATGTGACTCATGTCAAGCATCTTCATTTATCCTCGATTAATAATCAACATGCATTTTTTACGTGGTAGAGCCATGCTGCAGTTATATTAGTAGTATAGTTGTAGTACGAATGGGTCGGCTCGATCGGGGAAGGACCACGCTCTCACAGAATACCAGCGTGAAATAGTAGCTTAATGCTGCTGTATTTCGTATGGTGAGTGCAGAGAACCGGAGACCCTTTTTACTGGAAACGAGGCATTCCATCTTAGTCCTCACGGGTGACAACGCATCTGCATTTTGATTCGTAATCGAGGATAGATGTAGATGTCTATGGGCCACAGCAACCACTTACCATCAGGTGGACTGTGTGCTCGTTTGTCACCCTATCCTATAAAAAAAAATGCAGATGCGTTGTCATCTGCACGTCAATAAAAAGGTTCTCCGGTTCTCAACACTCACCATAACAACCTTAAGCTGCTATTTGATGCTGGTATTCTGTAAGAGCGTGGTCCTGTCTCGGCTATGCCAACCCATTCACGTTACAACTAATATAGCTGCAGCGTTGCTCTTCCACGTATAATAATATGTCACTTAGTAATAAAAAAGTTGTCACTTGTTATTGTCATTTCTAATCTAACCAGTGGATCCTGGTGTCTAACCTTATCTGTGTCTGTAAATATTATTTGTGGAAGTTTATAGTAGGTAACGAAATAAACAGTATTATGTTCGTGTAGCATTCATTTAAATTTGATTTATCGAGGAATGTACGTTTCGGTTTGCATGTCTGTTAAGGTATTGTCACAGACTAGATAGAGAAACTGACGTTTGAGTTGGGTATTGTTGTTCTTATATGTATTATTATTATAGCGTACATGTACATTCCGATAGAGTGCGTCTCTGACAGAGCGATCACCTGCGAGGTTAGAACCCAATTACTCTCTACCGACAGAAGAAATGCTATACATATAGCTACTCTGCCTATGTATAGTGGGACCTTCCACTCTGGGAATCTGGTAATCGTACTTGTATGAAACTTCTTTCGCGGGAATTTCAGACCCTCGTATTCTGTAATTTTAAACTTTTTGTTTATTTAAGGCAAATGAGAGTAATTTAGCTTCATACCTCACAAATCTATTGGGTGAATTCCCTTAGAGGTTGCACCAAAATTACTCGAACTTACTTTAGAGGAGAATGTGTGTAACGTAATTTTATTTTCTGGAATATAGATCATTTTATAAATTGACATTATTTATGGTGTTTTTAATAGCTTTTGCACCTCAGAGTAATTACTATCATAGGCATATAGCATACCTATAAAGGAACAAAACTCCTATAACTGAGCTTACACATATGACGTTTAACACGGTACAAAACAAGATAGCTTTATTCGAAGTACTCTGTGGCTATATTATTCTCACCTTCTTTCTTTTACAAGTTGCCTTTTTTCATTCCATAGACTATTGATGTGCCAATAGCAAAACAAAAAACGTTTTCGATAAATTTATTTTGTCTATGACTTAGTTAAATTAAAGATTTATTTTAATCCGGTTCGTAATACTTATTTATAATAATGAAAGTTTACGGAAGTTTCATCTGACATTTTACAACAAAAATGTAGTCGAATAATGCGAAATTTCGTACTATCGTTGTACAATATAAAATATATCGTAAAAACGTCATTAAAAAATCTGATTAAATTCAGGCGGTATATTTCCGACAAATTATCACATATATATTCACAGAGAATAATACCTGTGTTTGTTTAATCGACACTGAGTTTGCTTCACGGAACGTACACAGAGGGTCCTGCTACGATAGTATAACAACAACGGTACAACCGCGCTCTGCCTTCTCTTTTGTCGCTAGAACACAACTACCAATAAATCGATTACAAACGTTTTACCCGTTTTCCTCTCTTTTTACTCAAGACATTATCCATGATTAATTAATTCATTACAGCCTATCAAAAGTCTACTGCTGAACTTAGGGGATAATTTATTATATAAAGTTCCCTCTCTTAGCGAATGGTTTGGCAACCACAATTTATTATTATTTATTATTTTGAGTTGTTATCAGGTACTGTTCCCTATCTCCTGTTTCATTTACCTCTGTCATCTTTTACAATACTCACGCGATGGTATGGGATCTTACGAGCTTCTTATTAATAATCTATATTATTTGATAGGAGGTAGTGGTTTCTTTTACGCCGCCGCTATACGGCATTATCAAGATCCTGCCTTAACTTCATGATTTCGAAATATTTTTATCCAAGCAGATAAAGCTTTCTTTAATATAGTCGATGGGTTATGGCTAAGTAAGTAGTAAATCTATATAAATAAAAATCAATTGCCGCTTGTATGAAAGATCACTTGATTACGGTATATATATTAGTGTTTTTTGTGACCGCTTTCGTAGTTTTATCATTGGCCTAAGGTTGACTAGTAGAGAATAATTTTAGCATTAAGTCCGCCTTTTGATCCTGTACTGATGTTGGGTTCACATAAGTTTAAATAAGTAAACGGATGGACCGATTTTGATCAACACTCACACTTACAATTGGAGGAATAAGTGGAGCTGTTGTCGAGATCTAGAAAACAGTCGTGCGGAGCCGGTGCAAATCGTTAGTTACCATATAAAATTGGTATTAAAAATGAGATCCAACTTCCTTATGCACCGTGTGTCTGTCAAGACTTAGTATTCATACCACCTTAATAATAAGGTTTTAAAGTTTGCGAAACGAATATTTACAACGTTACACAATAATTATCATTACTTTATTTAGAAAACAATTTACTTCATCGTTTGAATAATAATAAGTCTAGTTCTATTTTATATATATTTTTAGACATATAATAAAATAACAAAAATAAATAACGAAACAAAAATGAGTATATCGATGTCGATTGTTGATAACATTGCGAACGAAATCACCATAGATTAAAGACCTACTACAATAGGGATGTCATTTTTATAGTAAATCAGAAGATACGAGTGTACTTACTCTCAATCGCATATTATAAAGAGACCAAAGATGACCACTTTACATTTCTATTTCCACGCATGAATTACACGCAACATCTTTCAATAGATTTGTCTCTTTTTGTCTTATTTTAAAATGAAATAAGAAAAAGCGAGTCAAGTATACCTATTAACTCAATTTATGTAGAATGTATGTTCTGTCTATGCATACGTATGTACGTAATTACCCTAAGTTTTGCACATAATATTTCAGAACATAATTCAGGACAAACACATGGTCTGAAACAGACACATTCGAGTCAATATAGTAATAATCTCTACGAATAACGGTCAATAAATTCAAAATGCATATTCATTATGTGCTCGAGAATAAAGGAAAACATTGTGAGGAAACCTACATATATCCGAAAAATAAAAAATATTTCGGAGACACATGAGATCTTATCGTGTAGTGGCATTTAACAATATCCACTACCCCATATGAGGCATATAGAATCAAAGGCAGCTAAGCGACAAACTTTCAAAAAAATAACTAAGTATGGAGCCATCTAGTGAATTCTTGGTTGTAACTCTTTATTTTATTATTGTAAGAAACAAATACAGCTAAAGCCCTTTAAATTTCGTTCAAAAATTGATTTTGGGATCAAATACAGCTAAGTCACCTTAGGTCGCAATCAAAGACAGCTAGGTGATAAAACAACCAATCACAGCGCTTGAATTCTCGAAAACAAAATGGCGATTTCTATACAACCGCGTTAGCCACACCTAATATTTTTATTGTATTTTTAGTGTTTTTAGTGAGTTCTCGTGCAAAATTTATTGTGAAACGACTATTATGGAGGTCCCTGTAGAACCGGCAAGTACTGGCAGAGGTCGAAAACGCACACGAAACCAAGAAAACTGGAAGGCAAATATTGCTAAGAGAGAAAGGTTAGTGATGTGCCTCGCTTCTACACTTCGCACAATGTATAGATAAAGATAAATTATTGCAATCGAATTAAATTCATTTTTAGCAATATTTATTTTTCCATGTATCTCCATGTACTTTAACGCTAATACAGTATGTATTTTCGTTAAGGTACATGGAGGGATGGACATGGAGGATCTAACTGTAACTAAAATTGTGCTAAGATAGAGAAGTTTGAGTATTAAAAATATTTATTATTGTTTTTATTTTATTTTATCTCCCAATAATGTATTATTATAATTTTTACTATGTATGCAAACCTACCTACAAGTACCAGTGCTGTACCTACTAATTAAAATAATAGCTACAAACTAGTAGTATGTTTAATAACACCCCTTTTTTCGTCAGGAGTTAAGTTCTTTACAGGTTCCTAGTACCTAACCAAATGTTTTTTTCACAGATACTCCTCAACTGCTTTACCTCAAAGAGTGAACTGTTCACATAAAAACCCAACGCTAAAAAATTTCACCAATCATTTTATGCCTCAAGAAAAAAAAGCTGTCAAGATGCTTTTCTTCTTAAGTGCTGTCAAATAAAACAAATTAAAAGAAGGCGTCCTAACCAAAATAAAAGGCTTAGAAGAGATTTTAATATCCAGTACAGGATTTTAAACAGTCAGAATAAATTTGTGATTGTCTGCCAAACATTTTTTTTTGAGTTCCTTGCAAATAAAAAAGTATAGAGTGGAATTTTTTATGAAGGTGTTTTACCATACAGGACAGATTGCTAAAGAAAACAGGGGAGGAAATCATTAAATAAACAAGTATAAGGATCAAAAAGATATAGTTAGGCAGTTTATTATTAAGTTAAAATGCATAGAATCACATTACTGTCGATCTGCTACACGAGAACGAAAATATCTGCACAGCGATTTGAGTATAAACAAACTTTATAAGATGTTCAAAACCGAAAATCCTCAGTCTGTTGTAAAGAAGTCTTATTTTCGTGCAATATTCAACCAAGATTTCAATTTAGGATTCGGTAATCCAAGAACAGACGTTTGCTCGAAATGCATTGAACTCGATGGGAAAATTAAAATGGAAAACGACCAAGTAAAAAAGAAAGACCTCATGATCGAAAAAAAGAGTCCACAGGCTCAGGGCAAAAGCATTCTTTAAATTGCTTCAGGAAAAATCAGACGATATGATCACTTTCTCATTCGACTGTCAAAAAAAATAATCCCCTACCCAAAGTACCTGACCAAAGTGCATACTACAGTCGCCAAATATATCTCTACAATTTTACGATTGTTCAGGGTTCTTCTAAAGATCACCTGAATAAAGACACAACTTATGCATATTTGTGGACAGAGAACGAATTTCCAAAAACATCTAACCAGATAGCCTCTGCAATGTACGACCGTTTAAATAAAACTAATTTTGAAGGGATTTACACTGTTCGTCTTGTAGCTTATGGATGTGGCGGGCAGAACAAGAATAGCATATTGCTATGTATGCTGTCAAGATGGCTTCTCGACAACACGTCTCTGAAAAAAATTGAAGTCGTTTTCCCCATTACTGGGCATTCTTTCATGCCACCAGACCGAGTTTTCGGAAACATTGAAAAAGTCCTTAAAAAAACAAGAAGTAATCATTCGACCTGAAGATTACATAGACATCATTGCAACAAATGCAACCATTACAAAAATGCGTGACATTCAAATGTTAGACTTCAGAAGTGCCGCAAAAGATGTCCTAAAACCGACTGCGAGATGGCCTTTTAAAATAAGTGAATGCAAAAGATTCATTTTAAAGAGATCCAAAACTGTTGGAAATGTGCTTATTCGTGGAGAACTGCATTTTAATTCAGATATAGGTAAAGCAGTAAATCTTTGCAAAACTGGAATGAAAAACAATATGATTATCCCATCCACAGTGCCACTAGGAGCACCCATGAATCGTGCAAAAATAACTGATGTCGATGCATTATTAAAAAAGCATTTTGGCGCTGAATGGGAAACCAATGCAGAATGTCAGTTTTTTGTAAATATTATAAGATCGCCAGTTATTCAAGAGGGGGGATTCAGAAAGAGGGGAAGATGATAATGAAAACTATTGTGAATGTAGGGATGATACTGTGGATTTAAGAATTTAAAATTTGTTTGTGTTCAAAAAGAAGAAACAGCTGATTTAGTAATAAGAAAAGGTTTAATATAGTTCATAAGAATAGAATATTGTTTCTGAGAGTAAAGAAAAGTCTGATTAAAAAGAGAAAAAGTGTTGTTTTTTTTGTTAACTTGTTGATGAACTTTTGTTTTTGTTGAAAAAGAAGAAACAGCTGATTAAAAGTAATAAGTAATAAGAATAATTTAGTAATAAGAAAAATTTTAAGTTCATAGGAATAGAATATTGTTCCTAAAGGAAAAGAAATGTCTGATTAAAAAGAGAAAACGTGTTTTTGTTTCATAACGATTTTGATTATTATTTGAAGTTTTATGAACATTTTAAATATCTACATGAAAACATGTTTTAATTACTGGTCCATGCTATCGACATCTGTAGGGAACATCACTAACATTGTAATGTCAATATGGCGCCAGTCATTATCAAAAACAGCTAGGTTCACTTGAGTAAAAATCAAACACAGCTAAGTGTAGCTGTTGGTATCAAAGATAGCTAAGTCGTTTGATTTTTTATTTTTTTTCGGCTTATTATTTAGTACTCCCAAAAATAAAGGTAGCCAAAAATAATATTAAATCACATACTCTAAAATCAAAACTGTGAGAGTATGAAAACCCCTGACTCATAAATTAGAAAAACGTTTTTTTCGGTTCCTGAAAATGTGACATAGAGGCACTTAGCTACCTTTGATTCTATATGCCTCATATCATCCTGTCAGTGTCGTAAGAGGCGACAGATGGAAAGAAATCAACAATGTAGGTATAATTAAAATTATATATATATATATATATATATATATATATATATATATATATATATATATATATATATATATATATATATTAGTTTTTGTAAACATTATAAAACCATAGCGCAGTAATGACTCTAAGAATACATGGTAAGACAAGACAGCAGATTTTATGTTTGTTATGTTTTTGTTTTTATTAATTAAGAACATACACGAATTTATTTATTATCATAGAAACATCTTTTACATGTGGGTTTTCTATTTATAAAAATAAATAAAAACAATAAAAATTATTTATTTGCCACAAAAAAATACAATGTAAAAAAATAGACAGCTTAATAATTTGTTGTGACAAAACGGTCTGCGACTCGGTTGTAACGGAAAACCCATTACTCGTGCTATTCCCACAGCCTTTGCTCATTAACCATACTGGGTCTTAAGCAATTGATGAAATACATGTATCAACAATAAATAAAAAAATTAAAACAATTAATAAATTATAGTTACTAAAATACAAAAATGTTCTCTAAGGCAAATCATTCCAAATTTTAGCAGCGGCAAATTTAAAACACACCCCGGCTCCAGCGAGTCTAATCCTGGGTAGTGGAAGCCAATGACATTTTTCTCTGACTGAAAGCAAACTTCTTTTTTGAATGGCTACCTTATCATATAAATATCTCGGAGACTGCGTGATGCGGTGTATGCAGAAAGCAGGCATATTTTAACTTGGTACTATTGGATATATTTAGAATGCCATTACTGACTAAATAAGGTGAAATCCTATCCCTTTTCTGTATATTTAAACAAAAACGCATACATGCTTTCTGCAGTCTCTGTGCATTCTTCTCGGTTCTTTTAAATAAGCATGGACCATAAACAATATCACAATAATGATGGTGGCATAGCACCAAACTGTTACGAGTACAAAGTAGCACTCTTATGTCACGTTTTAGAAATGTGCGAATTTTATACAATTTAAAAAAACCATAGCAAGACCATAGAAAGACCACTCCGCAATAGAATCTAGATCTTTGTTTAACTTGGAAAAAGCAACAGCAACCTCTTTATTGACTGTCATCTGCATATAAGTGAATTTTAGAGTAAGTTATAGCTTGAGTCGTTACTAAAGGTATAACTTACTTACTTGGCCGTGTAAATTGCGAACAATTTGGGACCAAGCATTGAAAACTGGATAATACCTTTATTAAGGGGGAGCGTGTTGGAGACATTTAGTGGTCCTTGGCTATCCAAACATTGCATATAAGATTGAAACCAGGTGCAAGCCAATTCTGAAAAACCATAGTACAGATATATCAACACAATCGAAAGTGCGGCTGAAGTCTAGCATGACCATAATTGTTCCCTTACCCTCATTGGACGCAACAAGATTATTTTTTTATATAGAAGAGGGGGCAAACGAGCATGCGGCTCACCTGATAGTAAGTGGAATTGCAGGTGCGCTGCCGGCCTTTTAGAAAGGTGTAAGCTCTTTTCTTGAAGGTCCGTAAGTCGTATCGGTCCGGAAAAATCGCCGGTGGTAAACAATTCCACAGAGAATTTGTACGAGGAAAAAACTCCTAGTAAAACACACAGTGGGGACTGCCCAGCATCTTGATGGTGATAGTGCGTAAAATATGACGTGATGTGCGTTCGTGAAATTTGGTGGCTGGAATTAATCCAAACAATTCCTCAACTCTCACTCCCCGTGGTAGATGCGATTGAAAACATCAAGGGATGCAACATCCCTGCGTAGCGCCAGTGAATTGAGCCGATCAGAAAGAACCCAGTTCTTTCGTGGACGATTCGAACAGTGAAAGGAGCTGGCACTGGGATAAAAACTTACCGCCATCTTAAATTATTTTAACTCTTTGAAATAATTGGTATCGCGACCATTTTGGTTTCCACCTTTTTTAGCCATAGCAACATTCCAGCTCCATTATCAAATCTACTTTAAGATGCCCATAGATGAGAACAGTATTCCATGTAAGGCTGAACCTGTGCTTTTTAAAGTTGCATGCGATGTGCCGGCGTGAAATACTGTCTCGCTCTGCTGAGCACGCCAAGCTTTTTAGAGGCCAATTTGGTCTTATCCTCCAAGTGACTGCGAAACTGTACACTATTTGATATGTCGACGCAGAGGATTCCAATGCTAGCTGAAGCAGCAAGGGGATTACCTTCAAATTGAGGAGATATGACAAAGGGGTTCTTTTAGCGGTAAACGCGCAAACTTGTGTTTTGTGTCTTTTTTTTGGGGATTGAATTGGACTAGATTTAGTAGCCCCCAATCCGAGACTTTGTTCAGCAAAGACTCGACTTCGGGCACAAGTACGTCCCGGTACTCGGCAACGTTTTTCCGAGAAATATTGGCATGGCCGGTGTATAAGGAATCACCAGCAATGAATGTTACCACTTTGCAACATATTGTGGGGAACTTGCAACCTATACATAATATATAACATAAATATACATTCACACACACACACACACGCGCGCATTTAACAAACTACAATTTACACTAATAACATAACATCATACCAATTGGTCGACGCTCATAGGTTCGATCCCGGTGGTGTCATCGATTCATTACCATATAAGGTGCTATCTCGTGAGGCAACGGCTGCAAGCGAGTGGCGGGAGCGCAACGCCTCCTTGTACCTTGATCAGTCAGTTACGTACTACGACGGAGAGAGGTTGTCGCTTTAGCTTACGGACGCTTGCTTTTAAAATATTTACGTGTGTAATAAATCCTGTTAACTCTTTTCTCTTAAGCTTCTCTTCGCTTTTCTTTATATCTATAAGCTTGTTTCTTCTTGTAAGTGTTGCATTCTCCTTCTGACTATATAATTAGTGGTGTGACTTTGTATTTCTGTGCAATAAATGTGTTAGTGTACGAAGTGTTGAACATTATTTATCTATACACATAACAACAAACTCCACACCTACAACATTGGTGACCCCGACGTGATTTGAACACGCAACGACAAACACCTTCGGAAACTACAACTTCAAGCTTTCGTCATTATCCTCAAGAATCCCTACCATTCACTACTGAGAATCGTCTTCTGCAGTCTTCAGTTTCTGCAAGCCAGTCCAACTTGTCTTCATCTCGACTCACCGCAGATTTATAAGGCAGACTTCTGGCACTTGCTCCGGCACATCGTTCTCACCGGCATCACTTGCCAGTGCGTAGTACGGCTGCATTACACATCGGCATATCATTCGCACCGGTGTCACTTGCCCTTACGCACACAGCATGCATTCCCCACCAGCATTAAAAGGACATACCGGCAATCGTACTGCACTATCGACCTACGGTCTGAGCAGGGGGTGATGTGGCGGCGCTGTCGTCGCGCCGCAAGCGAAACACACCGAAGCTTAAATCACGCTATCAACATTCCGAATCATAAACAGCATATATAGAACATCTCCGAACTATCAGACGGAGTGTGAGCCGCTCCCCGGGCATAACACCTTGCCCGGCGGGAGATCTCCCCTTTTCCTTTCACGGCCACAGTGGTGACCCCGACCACCGGTGACCGAACCACACCCACTACATTGGTGACCCCGATTGAACACAAAAATGAGCAACGTCGAGAACAAGTTCGAAGATGCTAGAACGTTTGCAGGCGACCGCGCCCAGTCTCGCTTAGCAACTACAGAGACGCCGCAAAATGAGCCTACATTAGAACTGTGTAAGGTCGGAGTTCGTGTACCACCATTTTGGCCGGAGGAGCCAGAGATATGGTTTGCCCAGGTGGAAGGTCAATTTAATATATCCGGCATTATAAGTGATGCAACTAAATTCAATTACGTTATTGGTCAGCTGGATAACCAGTACTCAGTGGAGGTAAAAGACATTATAATTAACCCACCAACTAGTAATAAATATGACAAGCTGAAGAACGAGCTAATTAAGCGGCTGAGTGCGTCCAAAGAGAAAAAGCTCACACAGTTATTAATGCACGAAGAAATGGGTGACAGAAAACCATCACAGTTTCTCCGTCACCTGCAAGGTCTTGCTGGCATACAGGTCTCGGATGATTTTATGAAAACCATTTGGATCAGCCGTCTTCCATCTGGCATCCAAACATTTTTAGCAGGCCATCCGCATACATCCATCGAGACACTAGCGGACGTAGCCGATAGGATTCACGACCTGGTACCATCATCGCCCCAGGTGGCATCAACAAATCGTTCTCATAATGAACCGGTGTACAACGACCTTGCGAAAGAAGTTGCAGCGCTTAGAAAAGAAGTGCAAGCGCTTACTCTAATGCACAGCAGAAGTAGACCACGATCACGCTCTAAACGAGATACTCGTAAAGGTCGCTCTTCATCAAGGTCTCAGTCCAGCTACAGAAAATTTCCTTTATGCTGGTACCACTCCAAATTCGGCGATAAGGCAGATAAATGTGTACGCCCATGTGACTATCGGTCGGAAAACTCCAAGGGCAATCGGTGATGTCGACCGACGATTGCCCCTACTCAACTGGTCGTCTATTCGTAACCGACCGCATCTCGAAGACTCAGTTCCTGGTCGATACAGGAAGCGATCTCTGCGTCTTTCCTCGGTCGTTGCTACGTGAACGTCGTGCTCGGACTACATACCAGCTAAGTGCAGCCAACGGTTCTCATATAGACACTTATGGTTATGTACATTTAAACTTAGATTTTGGCTTACGTAGAATATTCAAGTGGCGTTTTGTAGTTGCAAATGTAACAAAGCCCATTATTGGTGTAGATTTTTTAAACTATTATAGTATAATTGTAGATTGCCGTAACAAGCGTATTACTGATAGTACAACATCTATGGTAGCCACTGCCTCACAAGTAAAATCAACCAATATTTCATCAATTAAGGTTTTAACTGGTAACACAAAATACCACCAAATTTTAACAGAATTTTCGGAAATTACCCGACCAGCTGGTATACACCGCACTATACAGCATAACACAGTTCACCATATACGTACGACACCAGGACCTCCAGTTTCTTGTTCACCTCGTCGCCTCGCTCCAGATAAACTGAAAATAGCCCAACAAGAGTTCCAATCCATGCTAGATAATGGGATAGCTAGGCCTTCTGAAAGTTCTTGGTCTTCGCCACTCCATTTAGTTCCAAAAAAAGATAATGGTTGGCGTCCTTGCGGGGACTACAGAATGCTTAACGCTCGAACGGTGCCCGACAGATATCCGATCAGGCACATTCAGGACTTTGCACATAGTATATCCGGTTGCAAAATTTTTAGTACATTAGACCTAGTTAAGGCTTACAACCAAATACCAGTTAGTCCTGAAGATGTACCAAAAACTGCAATAACAACGCCTTTTGGACTCTTTGAGTTTCCATTCATGGGTTACGGTTTACGGAATGCTGCACAAACGTTCCAGAGGTTTGTGGACGAAATGATAAGGGGACTCGACTTCTGCTATTGTTATTTAGACGATTTTTTAATTTTTTCAAAGGACGAGGCACAACATGAACAGCATTTGCGTGCAATTTTTCAAAAACTAAAAGAATATGGTATGCTAATTAATACATCCAAGTGTGTTTTTGGTGCTCGAGAAGTATCCTTTTTGGGATATCACATCTCGGCATCAGGCACCAAACCACTAGACACTAAAGTAGAAGCCATAAAAAACTTCCCATTGCCCACCAATGTTCGTCAACTTCGACGATTTCTGGGCATGGTCAATTTTTATAGGCGATTTTTACCACGTGCTGCAGAAATACAAGCACCGCTTAACGCCTTGTTGGCAGGCGTAATAAAGAATAACCAGCCTATTACACTATCTGGTGAGTCTTTAAATGCATTTAAAATATGCAAAGAAAGCCTTTCTGAGGCAGCGTTATTAGCGCATCCAGATTGCCAAGCAAAATTGGCTTTAGTCACTGATGCTTCGGATAATGCAATTGGAGCTGTCCTACAGCAGTTAAAAGAAGACGCGTGGCAGCCACTAGCATTTTTCTCCCGAAAGCTGAACGCTTCTCAGACAAAATATTCCCCTTATGACAGGGAGCTCCTAGCAATTTATGAGGCTATTAAATATTTTCGCTACATGTTAGAAGCAAGAAATTTCACAGTATATACGGACCACAAGCCAATCAGTTTCGCATTTCATGCAAGGAAATCCAACTGTTCACCTAGGCAGTATAGGCACTTAGATTATATAGCCCAGTTTACTACTGATATCAGGCATATTTCCGGTAAGGACAACGTTGTTGCCGATACACTTTCACGTGTAGAGGCATTGGAGGCGCCTATTGACTTAGAAGCATTAGCTAAAAGCCAAGCTTCTGACCCTGAGCTTGAAAAGCTCATAAAAGAAGGCTCTTCACTACGCCTAGAAAAACTTACTATACCCGGGAGTCGAACCCCATTGTACTGCGACGTCAGTACACCGACTTCCCGGCCATTTGTAACCAAGTTTTTCCGAAAACTAGTTTTTAATACTTTACATTCGCTCAGTCATCCAGGCGCTAACGCAACCGCCAGGTTAGTGGCAGAACGTTTCGTGTGGCCGAAAGTTAGAAAAGACTGTCGGGAGTGGTCACAAACGTGTTTACCATGCCAACGTTCGAAAATATATCGGCATGTTAGCTCACCTATAGGCACGTTTAAAATACCGCGTGCAAGGTTTAAACAAATTCACATCGATCTAGTAGGGCCATTGCCATTGTCGGATGGCTACCGTTATTGTCTGACGTGTGTTGACCGCTTCACAAGGTGGCCCGAAGCTGTTCCGATCGCTGATATAACAGCAGAAACGGTTGCGAAGGCTTTATTATCTTGTTGGATAGCTCGATTTGGCTGCCCCACAGACATTATAACTGACCGCGGTAAGCAATTCGAGTCAAACCTTTTCCAACAACTCGCCAAAATAGCCGGATTCCAGCACAAACGCACGACGGCTTACCATCCGGCAAGTAATGGACTGGTGGAACGATTCCATAGGCAGCTTAAATCTTCCATAATGTGTCATACACGGGAAAAATGGACCGAGTCACTGCCATGGGTATTGTTAGGCATACGCAGTTCGTTCAAAGAGGACTTGCAATCATCCTCTGCTGAATTATTGTATGGTGAACCTTTATCTTTGCCCGGAGAATTTTTTGAGCCCAGTGCCATCGGTACAACGGACATAACCGAATTTGCATCCCGCATTCGCGCGTTTGCTCAAAAATTACTTCCAGTGCCTATGTCTCACCATAACAATAAAAACGTCTTCATTTTTAAAGATCTTGCCCACAGCAACCACGTATTTGTACGTGAGGACGCATCACGTGGATCCTTGCAGCCTAAATACAGCGGTCCTCACAAAGTCCTCACTAGAAACGACAAAATATTTAAGGTCTTGGTTAACGGGAAGGAAGTTACGGTTACAATTGATCGCCTTAAACCAGCCCATATACTATGTGACGCATCAGATAAACTCGATGTTAATAATGCTGTAAAAACCACGAAAGAACACATAACACGTTCAGGACGTCGTGTAAAATTTACCGATTTTTATCGCCATTAGCCAGGTCTCTGGAGGGGGGTGATGTGGGGAACTTGCAACCTATACATAATATATAACATAAATATACATTCACACACACACACACGCGCGCGCATTTAACAAACTACAATTTACACTAATAACATAACATCATACCAATTGGTCGACGCTCATAGGTTCGATCCCGGTGGTGTCATCGATTCATTACCATATAAGGTGCTATCTCGTGAGGCAACGGCTGCAAGCGAGTGGCGGGAGCGCAACGCCTCCTTGTACCTTGATCAGTCAGTTACGTACTACGACGGAGAGAGGTTGTCGCTTTAGCTTACGGACGCTTACCATTAAAATATTTACGTGTGTAATAAATCCTGTTAACTCTTTTCTCTTAAGCTTCTCTTCGCTTTTCTTTATATCTATAAGCTTGTTTCTTCTTGTAAGTGTTGCATTCTCCTTCTGACTATATAATTAGTGGTGTGACTTTGTATTTCTGTGCAATAAATGTGTTAGTGTACGAAGTGTTGAACATTATTTATCTATACACATAACAACAAACTCCACACCCACAACAATATTATTGATATGCAGGAGAAACAGCGTTGGTGATAGCACACAGCCTTGTGGAACACCAGCATTAGTAGGCATGTAATCAGAGCATGCACCGTCTACTACGGCCTTGATGCTCCGATCAGCAAGAAAACTGGTGATCCAATTGCACAATTTCTCGAGAAGCCCATAGGAAGTAAGCTTCGAAAAAAGCACTTTGTGCCAGACCCGATCGAAATCCTTCGCTGTGTCTAAACTAAGGGTCAATGCCTCCCCCCTTGGACTCAACTGCCTCCGCCTATATATGAGTCAGGTAAACCAGAAGATCACCAGCTGATCGACACTAACGAAAATCGTATTGGCGGTCACTAATTAGCTGGTTATCCTCAAGGTACCTCATGAGCCGGCATTATACAATGGTCTCCATTATTTTGGAGAACAAGGAGGTGATGGCGATAGGCCCGTAGTTGGACGGGTCTGAACGGTCACTTTTTATAGGGATCAGGTGGACCAAAGCTGTCTTCCATGAATTCGGGACTACGCCTTTGTAGTAGGAGTACCGGAAAAGACATATTAAAGCCGGTGTCAACTCCGGAACACACGTCTTCAGCACAATGGGAGGGACTCCATCAGGCTCACTCGACTTGCTGACGGCCAGGAACAGCAGTGCTTTTCGAACCAAGCCCTGTGTAAACCGCTGATGGATGTCTCATATCGCAGTGTAGTCTGTTGTGTGTTCCCCCATCATCGAGAGTCAACTTTAACGCAAAGAGAAAGCCTAACAGATCAGCTTTCTCCTTTGCGGAATGGGCCAATGAGTCGTCCTCTTCGTGCAGAGATGGAAGAGATGACTGGCAGAAGTTCCCGTGGATAGCCATGGCGAGAGATCAGAATGCACGGGTTCCCGAAGGAAGACAAACTAGCTTCTCACCAATTCTGCCGATGTGCTCAGCCCAGGCCCAGTAAGCACTCCTGCTCATAGCGTGATGCTATTTTACAGGAGCGATCAAACCATGGCTAGGATTTGCCTCCGATGGGTACCACAGTAGATGGAATAAAAAGTTCCATACCCTGAAGTACTACATCAGCGACAGAATAAGCAACAACGCTGGAATCGTCTGGCGAGAAGCAAACCCGCCCCCAAGGATGCAAAAAAAGACCGCATCCTATCCCAATCGGCCGTATCGCACCGTCAAACACGGCGGCAGCCTGCAGAATGCAATTGCTACATTAATGTGACTGGCATCACACTCTGGACAAGACAATGGTCCTACGAACCTAGAGGGGCATTGACGGAAACCTGATATCCATCCGTATGAGAGGTCAGCAGAAGGTCCAACAGGGAAGGTGTAAGATCTTCTACATCTGGAATCTGCGTAGGTGAAGTAACCAGTTGTGTCAGATCATATGCCAAGGCAAATTCATAAACAGATCTCCCCGCATGATTGGTTAAACGTGAACCGAGCCGCCAGAAGTCGCACCGCAGCAACAAAGCGCCCAAGCCGCATCGAAGCAACACCCCGGTGAGTAACTTCCAGTTATAAGCCCGCTTGACATAATTGTATTTATTAGTTAATCCATTCCAATTTCATTTTCTCCTAGCGTGATCAAGCGGGGTTCCTTCATAGACTTTGGCTAGCAATAGTTCGTTTAGGGAAGAGCGAGTGCATTGTCAGGAAGACCGCATGCTATAGTCGCTATTTTGTGGAGACGGAAGAAACTATCCGCTTATACAGTCCATTTGGTGTAACATCTCGCGTAATAAGCTTAAGGCTCGACCGGGGAATTTGAATTCGGTAACCTTAGGCCCGTCGCTCAACCATTTTCTGGTCATTCGGCCGGATTTGGACTGGTGCTTATAGCTTCACCGTCCATTTAATCATCGAATTTTTAGACTAATTCCTTAGACAATGCACTCTAATTTAATATTGAATAGATTTAAATAGTGTTTGTTTAGTTTAAATTTAAACTTTGGTTAGTTATTCGCAAATAGAATTCATTCACCTAAATAGTGTTTGTTTAGTTTAAATTTAAACTTTGGTTAGTTACTCGCAAATAGAATTATTCATTTAAATAGTGTTTGTTTAGTTTAAATTTAAAGTTTATTAGTTGCTCGCATAAGTGAATTGACTTATTTATTAAAAACAGTTTAATCCCGCACGGTTTATGCGACTACCCGACATTTGAAAAAAAAACATTGAGTTTAGCGAGCGACACGCGTCACCTCGGCCCGTTGTAAAGGCGTTCAATTTAACGACGTAATACGGCACGCGTGTCCATTCTCCAGAGTTGTGCGATTAATTGTGATTAATCTAATATTAATTATAATAATTTAAAATGGCAGTTAGTGGAAATGAAATTAAACTCAAAACTCTTTACGCCAAGAGGGACGTACTCTTTTCCCGTATACAGTATATTAGTGATCACGTAAAGAACATTAACGTAGAAGCAGTGCGGGAAACGTTTTTGTGTGAAATTGAAACGGTGGACTCTTTGTGGACGGATTATGAAAGGGTATTAGACCAAATTAATAATTTGGAATTACAAATCGACCCTAAATATACAGTGAACTATCAACCGCTTCTAGCATTTGAAGATATGTTGTGTCGCGTGAAAAGAACGGCGAAGCTCTTGCAGTCCCCATCTCAAAGCGAAGCAAAGCCGGAAGCCCAGGTACGCCTACGTGATTCGATTAGGTTGCCCCCAATAGATATTCCGGTATTCAGTGGCGATATTAAGACATGGCCCTTCTTCTTCAGTAGTTTTCAAAACAATATACATAATAATCCATCGTTATCGGACGCTGAAAAATTATATTATTTAATTAGTAAACTGAGTGGCAGGGCACAGTCAATTTGCTCGGGTTTCACACCAACAGCAAACAATTATTTGTTAATATTCGAAACGCTTAAAACCAAATATGAAGATAAGAGAATGTTAGCTTCCGAATATTTAAACCAGATATTCGACCTTAAACCTATATCATCCGCGACAAGGCTTAACAGTTTTTAGATAAATTTGTGGCGTCGGTGGCTGCACTTAGAACTTGAAATTTAATGACCTTATGGACGTGGTGTTTCTCCATATTGCACTAAAGAAACTAGACCCCGACACCGTGCGTGCGTTTGAAATGGAGCATCGTAGCTCTGAGATGCCCCCCTTTGATTCATTAGCATCGTTTGTGCGAGACCAAATTAAAGTGATGCGGCGCTCCTCAAACGTTAAATAGGAAGTTGAGAAATGCGTCTACGGTCGACGACAGATAGATTCAACCATCTAAAACCGCAGGGTCGTTAACGTACGTAACCGCTGCGTCGGTACCACCCCCGAAGGCCTGTATCCTATGTAAAGAGAAACAACACGGTAATTTATACAATTGTGCGACCTTTCGTAAACATTCACCCAGCGAACGTTATAGAATAGTAAGGACAAACAACTTATGTCTGAATTGTTTAAGCGATTAGCATTTAGTTGCAAAATGCAATTCTAGTTCCGCGTGTAACAAGTGCGCCAGAAAACATCACACGTTGTTACACTTCGAAAATAGTAACATATCTGCGTCAAGTAAAGCGGACAAGGAATTCACCCCTACTAAAGTCGACGATTCTAGCGGTCGACCTGGTGATGTCGCTCTGTGCTCATTGACAAATATGGGAGCACAACCTCCCTCAACCGTGTTACTGGGTACAGCACGTAGTTGTAGTTAGGGATTCGCGTGGAAACGAACAAAGCGTCCGTACACGGCTGGACAGCAGAGCCCAAAATAGCTTTATAAGCGCAGTGTCGCGCGCGTAAGCCGCCTGTAGTCAAGGGCATCGGAGGTACTAGTAAAGCTACCCAGGGATATATAAATTTAAAATTTTATTCTCGGATAGATCGTAATGTTAACTTTGATATAAATGCACTAGTAGTAGATAGTCACTGAACGTCTGCCAACCGTTTCGGTTGACACCTCGGCAATGATTGAATTTAAAAATTTGACTCTGGCAGACGACACTTACGCCGTTCCCGGAAACATAGACATGCTCATTGAAGCATCGCTTTTCCCTCATCTTTTGTTAAACAATAAGGTCAGGGGCAACTCCTCGCATACCGCGCCTTACGCATTGGAAACCGTCTTGGGCTATCAGTGGGCCCCTATCATGGATAGTATCTCGGCAACCTCTTATTGTTGTATGGCTGTCGAACCGCTCGAGTCGTTAGTCCGCAAATTTTGTGAGATGGAGGAGGTGAACGTTCCACCTATAGTTAGCCCAGATGATAGAGTATGCGAGGAAATTTACGTCCGCACGACCGTTCGTGATCGCGACGGTCGATATAGTGTAGCGCTACCCTTTAAAGGAGATGTTTTATCTCTCGGCGATTCGCGTCAAATGGCGGAAAAACGTTTCTACAGCTTGGAGCGTAGGATGCTCGCTTCACCCCAGTTAAAAGAAGCTTATGACGGCGTCATTAACGAATATATAAGGGAAGGTTACATATCACTTGTGGCCTCGAAATTAGATAACTACGAAGACACAACGTCGTATTTCATACCACATCACGAGGTCATTAGGGAGGACAAACTTACATCTAAGTTACGTGTAGTGCTCGACGCTAGTGCTAAAACTAGCACTCACCTGTCACTTAACGATATCCTCTATAGTGGGCAAAATTTACAGGGCAGTTATATAATATTTAATATAATAGCCAATTTTCATTTATTTAGTATAGCACTATCCGCCGATATTCGCCAAATGTTTCTTTGCATAGGGGTCCGTGAATGCGACCGTAGATTCCAACGCATTTTATATCGTTTCAACCCAAAAGAACCTCTAATGGTGTTTGAATTTAACCGCGTTTGCTTTGGTTTAAAGTCGAGCCCATTTCATGCGTTACGCACGGTGAGACAGCTCGCCCACGATGAAGGTCCCTCTTATCCTAAAGCTAAGAGGGCAATTGAAAATGGATTATAAATGGATGATTTTGTATACTCGGTCGATACCGTGGAGGAGGCCACCCTAACCACCGCCGAGGTTGTAAAGCTCATGAAAGCGGGTTAATTCGATCTTGTCAAGTGGACTAGTAATTCGCGTCCGGTTTTAGACACAATCCCACTATCACACCGTCTTTCGGCGATAAAGGAATTCGACGATTCTGATACGCACAAGGTGCTCGGTCTGTGTTGTCAATCCACGTGTTTAGCCTTAAGGTAAACCCGCCCGTAGAGAAGTGCACAAAGCGCACAATACTGTCATGCGTTGCTAGATTATGGGATGTCATGGGTTTCGTAGCTCCGGTGGTATTATACGCTAAGCTTTTGATTAAACAACTTTGGTTATATGAATGCGATTGGGATGACTCGCCGCCTGACAGCATTGTTCGATTGTGGCAGCGTTTTAGAGAGGAACTTCCTTTACTAAGAGAAATTAAAATACCACGTCATATAAACGTCGATAAAAATAGCGTCATCTCTGTCGTTCGATTTGCAGACGCCAGCGAGAAGGCTTACGAGGAGCGTTGTATATTTCCACGTTCAGAATAATGGTAGAAATTCGATTAGCCTCATCAAGTCAAGAGTCTCCCCCCGTAAGGTTGTCTCTCTGGCGCGCTTAGAGCTTTGCGCAATATTAGTCCTCAACAAGCTCATTACCGCAGTTATCAGCGCATGTAGGGACAGAGTTCACATAGAAAGGATATTTGCCTTTTCCGACTCCACCGTCGCTTTATGTTGGATTCATTCATCGCCCCACCCGTTTGTCGCGAACCGAGTGGCCAAGATCCAAGACGAGTTAGGAACGCGCAACTTTCATCACGTGTCCGGTACGGAAAACCCTGCCGATTGCCTATCCCGTAGACTCACCCCGATGCAAATAATGGACCATCCGCTTTGGTTCCACGGACCTTCTTGGGTTCACTTGGAACCCTCTCAATGGCCAATAACCGATTTCGACCCTTCGTTAGTATCACAACCGCCGGAAGAGAAGAGGCACGCTCTGGTGGCGAGCGTTTCGAGCGAGGTTTCTCCAATCATTGCTTTGGCGAACCGCTTGTCCTCTTGGTCGAAATTATTGCGTAGCGTAATTTACGTTTGTCGATTCGCGAAGCTTTTACCGCGACGTTCGTATATCTACTAGCGTCCGATTACAACTATGCCGAGTTGCTGGTATTGCGTGAACTTCAACGTGCACATTTTTCCGAAGACATTACAAGATTACAATCGAATAGAGCTTGTAGTCGCGCTTTTCAGCGCCTTAAGCCATTTTTACAAGATGGGATCGTCAGGGTAGGTGGGACGCTTGTCCAACTCGCAGTTGAGTTTCGACCAACGGCACCCTATAGTTTTACCGCGTAAAGACCATATCATGAATTTATTAGTTGATTACAATCATAAATTGAATTCTCACGCTGGCCCCGACTTGCTGATGTCGATCTTGCGCCAGAATTATTGGATTCTTTCAGCACGTAACTTAATCCGCAATCGGGTGCACAGATGTATAGCAAAACAGTCCCGTTGGGTTTCTTGCTGGTTCTTCCCAGGACAGAGGTATTTTTCGAACCAGTGGTAAATAAAACATAAGTTTCAGTAAGTATTATGTAATAAGCTTTATTGAATAAAACTTATTCAATTGTATTTTATTCTCTGTAATATAAGATATTTACTAAACAGTAGGGACATTGTATACAGGTAGCTGTCATATTCATTTATGCGTTATTGTTATAATCATTCCAAAGCTGGGGTTTTTTCTTTAACTTATTGGCCAAATGAAGACATTCTGTAACGTTAGGTTGGTTCAGAAGAGGGGGGTTCTTAAAATAGTCAATATTTATGGTAAAATATTTTATTATTTATCTTACTTCCGCAAATATACAAGTTAGGTTTAGGAAGGGGATTGCTGGCCTGACGTAGGGAGGTAAAGTGCAGGTGAAGTTTTTGAGGGTCGCAGACAGCCAGCTAGCGAACGGAGCCGATGATAACTCAGGTCCGACGGTGATGATAGCCGTTGGTAAGTAAGGCTTAGGTAGGTAGGTGGATGAATGGATCCTGGAATCCCAGACGGAGGCCAGCATTAGGGAAACTTCCAGTGGCACTATATGCGCCCTAGTCAAATTCAGCGCCCCCTTTTTTTAATAGGAGAAGGGGCAAATGAGAATACGGCTCACCCGACGGTAAGTGATTACCACCGCCCATGAACAGCTGCAACACCACGGGAATTGCAGATGCGTTACCGGCCTTTTAAAAAGGAATAATATATATAGAATAATCTCCTTCTAGGAAGTTAAAAATTCCTAAGCGCTAAGCAGCCCCAGCAGAAAAGAAATTAGTAAGGTTGACGGGATTAGATCTCTTCCTTTAGGGGAAGAGGTATAACATGTGCACTCTTCTAGGCTTAAGGACATTTAGAGGAAGAAACACGTAACGTACATTGCGGGTAGGAGTGTGCTCACTATACGTAAAAATAACAAGCTGCGTAATTTAATTAAAAAATATATATATATATATTTATCAAGTGTTTGGTGTGACTGATGTGTTAAATTAGCCTTTAACCTACCAGCATATTTCCATACAACTATTTACAAACCTGCAACTGAATTTTGCCACTAAATTATTCTCATGGTGTGTTCATAACCTGTCACTAAAATGGAGTCACTACAGAAGTCCCTTGAAGACATGTCAACCTTATTCAACACTCGAATGGATGAATTTCAGAAAAGTCTACAAGCAAATAGCTCTTCAACAACAGCAGGTAATACATCCTCACTCTCGACAGATTTTGAAGTTTTTCGATCTTTTGTGCTCACATCTTTAAAAACTGAATGAGCAAATGCAACTTTAAAATTATATGACCAATCTGAAATGAGATCTAGACGTAAGATGATCCTTTTACATGGTATCAGAGAGGAGAAGAAAGAAGACCTTCCTTCTACAGTATGTAAATTGTTTGCAGACAAATTAAAATTAACGGATATACACACTGATGTAATTACCAGATGTCATCGCCTAGGTGTTTCTAAAGATGGTAAACCGCGCCCCATTCTGGTCAAGTTCAATAATATTGAAAATAAAAATCTAATATGGTATTCTAAAACTGCATTCAAAAACACTGGTGTAACTGCATCGGAATTTCTGACAAAGAGTCGACATGACCTTTTCTTAGCTGCTCGTAATTAGTTTGGCATTAATAAATGTTTGACAAAAGATGGTCATATAATCATAATTGGTTCCAATGGTCGGCAATATACCGCCACCTCATTAGCTGATCTGAAATCTACTCCTTGCTATACTGGTGATTTGGAAGGGTTGTCACTATCAGGGAAGAGTGTTAGCGAAGATAGTGCTAAAGAAAACAAGGTTATTTCTACAGCTAGGTCTAAGAGAGTTATCAAGGCAAAATAACTTTGTATTAAACTTCTTCAAACGCTGTATGTAATGCATTTTATTGAACAGCCATTTAATAAAACCGAAGTATAATAAAAACTACGTACTTTATTATACTTCGGTTATTCTATTCTATTTGTTACTAAACTTAGTTACTTTAGTTTGCTATCCAAAGTGATTATTTCTCTTTTTATACTGTAACGCAACAAAATTTTAACATTTTTATTATATTTTGAGTAGGATAGACAACACATAATATGAAATGAAATTATATTATTTCCTTAGTTTTAGTTTTATAAAAATATGCTTATGTGCTTGTATTACACATTGTATATTTTAGTAAATATAAATTGATGTAAATAACTCCCAAAATACTGAATATATCTGTGAATATAATAGGAACTCTGCATCATTGCACTGCGAGACAAATCTGAATGAAAAATGAAATACAAAAAACTGATTCATTAAAATACACAATAGGTATTATCTTTTAAGCATGAATATGGAATTTAGTATAAAACTAGGCCTTCTATTCAATATTTATTTAAGAATGCATAGGTAACGGTTATGTTAACAAATCGTTCCGTTACCCCAGATTGCTTTATATGGCCGACATTTGCCATAGTTTCCACTCAAGTATTCTATTCATTAATATAGGTACTTCAAGTTGTGTTATTACTTCAGCATACAACTATTCAATAACATGGGTAATGGTTATAACTGCATTTACTGTGTTGTACCAACACACTGCAAAATGATTACCCTTGTTCACTTGATTATTTTTGATATTAAAGCTAAGTACTTAAGTATATTTAAACTAGTTTACTATATTTACTACTAATGCTAGGTACTTTGGATAGATAAATATTTCTCTGTAATCGTTTAAGTGTTTGGTTCATTAGCATAGGTACTTTAAGTCGGATCATTACTTCAGTATATGCATTTGTTTACTGCGTTCTACCGATACTTCAATTATTACAAATTATAGTTTTAATTTAAAATGATTTCAATTGTTTGATAAAAATGTAATTAAAAATAAAAGGGGTAAAATTATTAATTTCGACATTGACGTAAGTCTGTCAACGTAAATCTTGTTGATATCAATATAGGCAAAGATCGAATGACCATACAGCCAACTCATACTCAAAGTTTTACATTAACTTATTTGCTTACAACATTTTTACAGAAGTCATATCTTCTCATTCTCAGATCATTTTCCAGACATGCTTGCATCATTTAACACTAGCTTCCTCAGCGCTATTCTTGTATCCGAAACGTGGCTCAAACCATGTTTACCTTCTACCTGCTATTCACTACCAGGATTCAATCTTATTCGAAATGACCGAGTAGGCCAGAGTGGTGGTGGGTAGCAATTTACCTTAGATATGATATTCCTTTTAAGATTATTAAACTACTCATGCACCCTTGCCTAATGAAGCTGAATACCTCTTGTTGGAAATTATATTACCTAACACCCAAAATCATTTTACGCGTCGTTTATAGCCCCTCCCTCCATGTAAATTATTTCCCTTGGTTTGAGAAACCACCTAAATATCTGACTCCTTCATACAATCAAATTATTTTAATGGGCGTTTTTAAAATTTGCATGTTAAACAATGATCACCGCACTAAAAATCTTCGCTCGATTACTGACTCCTGTAATTTACATATTCTGCCACTTAATGCTACACACACCTTGCCTAACTGTATTTCATCCCTTTTAGATCTTATCATAGTTTCATCTCCTGATCACGTGTCAAAGCATGGTCAATGTGCAGCTGTGGCATTCTCTCATCATGACCTCATCTTTCTTTCATATAAAATACGTACTCCCAAATTTCGAGGCAAGGTACTGATGCTGAACTGGTCTGCTGTATAATCTGCAGATTCTATAGACCTAAAAGTGGAAACATTTAATTACATTTTGATTGACCTTTATGACACCCATGCACCAATCAGACCAGTTAAAGTTAAACACACCCCTGCGCCTTGGCTAACAGACGATATTAAATCACTGTTAAATAAGAAAAATAAAGCTAGGCTTATTTATAACAGTGATAAATCGGACCACAATGGAGAGAAGTATAGGAGCATACGGAATCGCTGCAATACAATTTGTAGAGACGCAAAACAACGCCATGTTCAAAGATCAGTCGAGAACGGAGACCCTGCAAAAATTTGTAAGTTTCTCGGATCTATAGGAGTTGGAAAATCTAAAGAATCTACTATTTCGAATGAAGACGTTGACATTGAATCATTAAATCAACATTTCTCATCTACCTCTTCGTTTTCAAACAATAATATAAAATCATATACTTTAAACAATCTGTCCAAAGCATCAACTCCTAATTTCTCGCCGTTCACCTTCAATCAACTTTCCGACTGTGATGTTAAAAAGAACGTTTTGTCCATATCGTCAAGTGCCATCGGATGTGATGAAATTAGCCGTAAAATGATCGTCCCCCTGATTGACATTATTCTCCCTATCTTAACTCATATTTTCAATTACTCCATATCCTCTGAATCCTTTCCTCGAATTTGGAAGGAAGCAAATATCATTCCTCTTCCTAAAAAGAAGAACACCTGTTCTTCCTCAGATTATCGTTAGTAACGTTTAAACTTTTCACAGCTTAACCTCTTTCTAAATAAAAACTCCCATATCATAGTACGGTTACAGCGTTACTTAAAATCACAGATGATATTCGCTGGGGTATGAACCAAAAGCAGCTCACAATACTTACGCTACTGGATTTCAGTAACGTTTTTAACACCGTCGATTTTGATGTATTGCTGAGTCTGCTACGCTCTATTAACATATCTCCAGCGGCAATTGAATGGTTTCAAAGCTATTTGCGTGGCCGCCGGCAGCGGGTTATGGTAGGGGGTGCCACATCTTCGTGGTGTGAACTAACTGCTGGTGTACCACAAGGTGGCGTGTTGTCTCCTTTCCTTTTTTTCTGTGTTTATTAATTCTGTTACTTCACGAATTTCTTCTCTCTACCATTTGTATGCAGATGATCTTCAAGTTTACTCCCATACATCACTCCAGAACCTTCCCAATGCCATCAATGACACTAATATGATTCTTGCTGCAATACATGATTGGAGCAGGTCATTCGGGCTCAATTTAAATCCCAATAAGACCCAAGCCATTATTGTGGGAAATAGCACTGTAATTTCCAGAATTTGATGGCATAACCTACCACCTATTGTTATTGATGGTGTTGTGATACCTTTTAGCAAATCTGTAATAGACCTAGGATTACACATTGATCAAAATCTTTCTTGGTCCCTACATATTAAAGAGTCCAGTAGAAAGATGTTCACTGCATCATCTTCTTACGACGTTTGCGTAACTCATTACCGATTCCTACTAGAATTTTACTGGCACAGTCCTTGTTTATGCTGATGTATGCTATTCTAATCTTACTGAGGATCAATTAAATAAACTTGAGGGTCTTCAGAATTTCGCTATTAGGTTCATATTTGGCCTCCGCAAATATGATCATGTTTCTGAGTTTCGCACTAAGCTCAAGTGGCTTCCTATCAGACTTCGTCGGAATACTCACATTCTATCTCAACTGTACTGTGTACTATTTGATCCTAAAACACCGAAGTATTTAAAGGAAAAATTTGAGTTTGCGGGTGCAGATAAAGATCATTCCAGATTATCCGATAAACTTATTTTGCGAATGCCTGCTCACAATTCAAAATTTTTTAATTCTTCCTTTTGTGTCAAAGCAATTAAATTATGGAACTCGCTTCCTTTAACAATTAAGAAAGCCCAAAGCATTGAGTCTTTCAAAAAACTGGTTAAAACTTATTATTTAAATATGTGTTCTACTTGATATATTTCATTATCATATCTACTATACTTGATAAGGTTTGTGTATATATGGTATGTATATAATATGTAGCTATGTAGTAAAAATATTTATAAATATGTATATGTATAAATATTATGTATATGTATAAATATGTATGTGTATATATATGTATATATGTGTATGATTATGTATGTATATATATGTTATGTGTTACGCATGATTTTGTATCTACTATTTATGCACACTTCTATATTTTTGTATGTAAAAGATCTCATTCACCAAGGTTTGCCTGGAAGAGATCGCTGTTTAGCAATAAGGCCACCTAATTGTACATAAATTTATTAATTTAAGTTTGTTGTTCTTTGTATTATTTTGTGTGCAATAAAGAGTATTGTATTGTATTGTATGAGTGATAATTGGAGTGATAACATCAAGGAGAGGAACGATTATATTACGGCTAATGTTGTCGCTACCAACAGCATTTGAGGAGATGGATAATATGATCTTATTAATATCACATACAGTAAACTGACTAAAAATGAACGGAGGATAATTAGGAGTTAGAGTAACAGAAAGAACGTCGCTGGCTACGGGTAGACAGCGAGACCATCCCTTCTTCTACGGGTGACTCTATAGGTCCCATAGCGGTAATGCCGAAACAGACCGACTCTTCGACCACGTCCAAATGGCTACAGATTCGTTGCTACAGCAGATCCCTTCCACAGAGATCATGATCCTCGGCGATTTTAACGCCCATCACGCTGAGTTGCTTGTTTCACGCTTAACCGATCATGCGGGGAGATCTGTTCATGATTTTGCCTTGGCATATGGTCTGACACAACTGGTTACTTTGCCTACGCGGATTCCAGATGTAGAGGATCATGTACCTTCACTGTTGGACCTTCTGCTGACCTCTTACCCGGACGGATATCAGATTTCCGTCGAAGCCCCTTTAGGCTCCTCGGACCATTGTCTTGTCCGGAGTGTGGTGCCACTCACGCTGAAATCGCAGTTGCATTCTGCAGGCAGCCGCCGTGTTTGGCACTATAGTTTGACCGATTGGGATGGGATACGGTCTTTCTTTGCATCCTACCCTTGGGGGCGGATTTGCTTCTCGCCGAACGATCCCCAACGTTGTTACGGATTCTGTTGCTGATGTGGTACTTCAGGGTATGGAACTTTTTGTTCCATCCTCTGTGGTGCCCATTGGAGGCAAATCTCAGCCATGGCTTGATCGCTCCTGTAAAATAGCATCATGCTATAGCAAGAGTGCTACCAAGCCTGGGCTGACGCATCAACGTCCCGGGATGTAATCACCAGCGCTCTAAAAAAGAAGTATAATTCCGCTTCTAGGTTCTTCAAAAGAGTCATTGCCAAGGTAAAATCAGAGCACATAGGCAGAATTGGCGAGAAACGAGTTCGCCTTCCTTATGGAACCCATGCATTCTGGTCTCTCGCCAAGGCTGTCTGTCGTCAAATCTCCCAAGGGCTTCGAAATGTGACGCATCAGCATATTGTGAAGAAAAGAACATAAAAATGAAGATTCCGAAAGAAATGATAGGCTCAGAAGGGCTAGAACCCAGAGCCATAAAGCCGTTAATTAAAAAAAAGGTAACAACTGGAGTTTTGGCGGGAACTTCGTCATCGATGGTTTGTCGCTCCTGTTTTATCGCTTGAATAATGGTTTGAAGTGGATTTTGATCCCTAAAAGTGAGCGATGTAATGCGCGCATGTGAACTATTAGACAAAACGACGAAACAAGTTCTTTGATGTCGATATAAATCTCAAGTTGTTTTGATCGCTTGGGCGCCTTAAACGCAGAAACTTGGGTGGCTGTCGTGATCAACGGTCCGGTGAGTTGAGCTGTCGTCAAAATCTCCCAAGAGCTTCGCAATGTGACGCATCAGCATAATGTGAAGAAAAAGAACATAAAATGAAGATTCCCAAAGAAAGGATAGGCTCAGAAGGTCTAGAAACCAGAGCCGTAAAGCCAGTTAATAAAGAAGAAAGAAAAGTAAACGAAAAAAAACTATAGAATAATCAATTAATCTACCTGTAATGTGCAATAATTAAAATAATTTGAGTAACAATCATCGAACCGGTGTAACCTATTATGAAATTAATGTCTTAGAAATAAATGACAAAGAATTTTAATTTAATACTTACTAACTAAATGTTACAAAAAATATATGAATTGAGATGCCGGAGTAAATAAGTAAAAGCGAAACAACCAGAAAACACGCAAACTTCATTTTTTAGTTGTCTTCCTAGCCCTAGCAGTAGTAACACAGGGCTTTGGAGCCGAGGATGCCGCCGCCGTCGTCGTCGCAGTCAAGGATGAGGTAGTAGGAACACTACAAGCTGCATCAGGAATGGCCATCACCCCAGCCACTGTGTACACCCTGTGCTTTATGCCATCAGACAGGTAAAAGCATTAAATTGTGCATTAATGTTAGAAGGGCTCTAAACTCCCTCTGGAACTCATCCATACGTGAAGTGAAATTCAGTGTTAGCTCTTCAATAGACTTATTAAGCAAATCCATGTCGAATATTCAATTAAACATTACTTAAAAGTCAATGTCCGGTGACAGTGGAGTGGCAATATAAGTTTAAGTTGTGCAGTGAAAAACAAATTATTAGTAAACAATGCTGGTGGATCTATGTAATTACAGGTACATTTATATACTTGATTATTCGGGTAAGGTTTACAATTCGGTCGCCTGAATTAGGGGTGGTGTGGGGGGAGGGGGAGGAGTTGTAGAGTCACCCCCTACTTCCCCTTTCTGCCGGACGTGCTTAGTTTTTTTTTATAAATTTTTAAAAATCTCATTTTGAGGTTATGTTTCGTAATTTTTATGACAATTTTAACCTGATCTATAGGGAGAGAGAGTTGGGGGACGGAAGCCTCACGCCACTTAACATGGTGCAGTCTAGGGAAGTACGGTCGACGGACCCCGTGAAGCAGGGCTCCTACTTCCGAGTGGTTTACAAAAAAATAACCACGAAGAGGATGACGGGGTCTATTAGCTTGCTCACTCGACCCCGTCATCCTCTTCTGACCTAAACTGTCAGAGTCGGGGCGCTCCACATCCCAGGCTCGCTTCGCTCGCTATTGCACTCGGTATAGCACCAAAATATTAACTTTTATAACTACTTTAATTTATAAACATAATTTATGGCTGCCACCATTTGTAAGAAAGGATCTTTGCGATATTTAGCAGTATTCCGCCGCCACAAATATTTCACTATTCACCGAAATTCTGAAACTCGGAAGCAACGGCATGATGAAAAGCTGTCAACAGAATGACCGGCCTATATTAATTTTACATATTTTTAAATCGATTCTTCGAAATCAATCTTTTTTGATTTGCGTTAAAAGTTTATATTTACAATATCAAAACATTGAATAATTGAATTAAAAACTGTCATTCTTTATGAGTTAGGGTACATTCAACCAATTGTAAATAATTTTACAATTCTTAATAAAACAGAAAAGATTCGATCTCGATTCTCTAGGGTGAAGTATTGATTCACTAGATCGATTCAGTACTATATATCGATATGAGATTGACAGATGAAACGTCAAAAACGTAATTAATTAGTCGTTTACCAATATTTTTAAAAAATAATTAAAAATACTTCGACGCTGCTCCCGCAGAAAAAATCGAGTGGGGGTGCTTCAGATAAACCCCCTTGACTCCCTCACAGTGACAGAATCTTCAAATTCCTACCCACCGAAAAAAACTATATGTATTAGTAGTATAGTTGTAGCACGAATGGGTCAGCTAGACTAGGGAAGGACCACTCTCTCACAGAATACTAGTGTTAAATAGCAGTTTAATGCTGTTGTGTTTCGTATGATGAGTGTAGAGAACCAGAGACCCTTTTTACTGGAAAGGAGGCATTCCATTTTATTTCTATAAAAAAAAGGTTGACTTCGACCAAAATTAAGGACTTCTTTAATCGTTAATTATATAGGTACATTGTATGTTAATATTGATTATACAATACTTAATTTTTTGTTTTCTAAGCTATCTGACTTTATTTATATTTCTACTTACAACTGTAATAAAAGAAATGTATATTACATAAATTTGCCAATACAGCTGTGTCAATGTTGTATACGCCAGGTTTGTGAATATAATTTATTATACTTAAAGCTTAAAACATAATTTATATATTTGAAGCAATGCCTTTTGGTTTACAAATTATTGTTGTTGACTGTTGTACATTATATATTATGCATTTACCCATGATGGAATTTATACAGAAAAAAATATTTATTAATAAAATGTGATTTAATTTTTATTAGATTGAAATTTACATCATTATAGTTTTACAGTCTGCCAAACTGCTCAGCAGTTTGTTGGCGAAAAAAATAATGCCAACACTTCAACAACTTTCTAAAATACAAAAAATAGCTTAATACAAAAATATACTGACCTCTAAAAAATCAATCCACCTTTGTTTTTTCGCAAAAAAGTGCGCTATGGGTTTTTACCACAATCGATGCATATTTTTTATCTTAATAATGTAATTATGCAATCATGGGGTTGTAAAAAATTAAAAATGGCGCTTGAAATGGGATATTTTACATACAAATATTATGATGAGACATTGAAATCATAACATTTTACAAAATTTACGATTTTACTGTGAAGATTGATACTTACATTTTTTAACATTTAAAAAATGTAAACCTTACTCTAATATGGGGTTCTTCCTCCTCTTGCTTTTATCACCACCTGCATATGCCTATTAAGGGAATGGATCAGCTTTTTTTATGTCTTGTTGGGGTGTCTGTTCCCACTCTTCTGTTAAGGCGGCTTCCAGTTGATCCAACATCTCAGGAACTGGATTTCGGGCTCTAACCTCTTTTTATCTGGTAGTAGAGATGCTCGATGGGATTTAAGTCCGGATTATTAGCTGGCCACTGCATAACTGGAATTCCGACCTCCTGAAGATATCCAGTTACAATTCTAGCGAGATGCGGTCTTGCGTTATCGTGCATGAGTTGAGAATTGTCCCCAATATACCCAGCTTAAGTCATCACATGAGGTTGCAAAATGTCCGTAATGTAACTTTCCGAACCACACGATTCCGAACGAAAACTAACTCAGTACATCTGGTTAAAGATATGCCACACAATATGATATTGTGTTCCAAAACTGAGCGTAACATTCTCCTGATCATGCAACACTGAGTATAACATTCTCCTGATCTTCGCATAACTTTACGACGTCCATCAGAGCCTACAAGAGTCATTCGGCTTTCATCGCTAAAGAGAACTGTCTCCCATTGACCAAGATTCCATTGCATGTGTTGCCTAGCAAATTCTAACCTTGCTTGTCGATGAGATGTAGCGAGTTTTGGTCCCGTCGCTGGCTTGTGTGGTGTCAGGTTTTGCTCCCGAAGTCTTCTTCTCACCATAATCTCACTTACAGACAGTTTCGCTCAGCCTACTTTGAACATCAACGGCAATAAAACTGTCATCCATCAGGTTTGTGAGACATCCTCTTCCAGACCCTGGTCTCCAGCGGTACTCTCCCGTATCTAAATATCGTTTATAAACTCTATGCACTGCTGATTGACTCAAATTTAATCTCCTTACCATATTTCCTTGCCATCGCTATACACCCTAGATTGCCCCTGCAGTAGCCACTTTTAGTTACCATGAAAATACATTAAAATGTAAACACTGGGTTCTAACTCCTCAACCAAAGCTGTAGTGGAACTGGTCTAATAAATACTGACGGAGGATCTGCCAATAGTAAATATAGTGTTTGACAGGCATAAACTCTGTCACTATACTTCAGATACCAACTCTTTAACCTTATGCTGCAGTGTTACTGCCCACCTAAACCTAAGTAATTGTATAATTAGTAAAAGTAATTTTCTAAGTCGTCTCTGCGGCAGAGGCGCAAGACCTTCCTTGCTCCCTAGATCGTAGCTGTCGCTGTCGCATGTGTAGCGCAATTGGGGCAATTTCAATCCGTTCTTTGGCGACTTTCGAACGGAGCACACGTATGAGTACAGGTCACAATGGATACCAATTAATAATGTGAAATTTGGACACTGGTGACAGAAGTGTATTAAGAGCGACTTCTTCACCCAGTTTTTGCTTTCACTCCGGTATTTGTCTTTTTGGTGGTAGCACAGCAGAAAGAACTTTATTTGAACGTGGTAACGTTTTTTAACGTATTAACGTTTGTTAACAAGGTAACGTTTTTTACGTGGCAACGTTTTTAAATGTGGTAACATACGTTAAAAGTGGTAGTCACGCTGCAGCTTAAAATACTATATTTTGTTATTAATTATTACTTAGTAGTTTCATATGTAAATATAGGTGTCTATAGGCCACAGTATCCACTTTCTGTGTGTTTGTTTGTCACCCTTATTCTATA
The DNA here is from genome assembly GCA_907164705.1 of Parnassius apollo. Lineage (NCBI taxonomy): Eukaryota > Metazoa > Arthropoda > Insecta > Lepidoptera > Papilionidae > Parnassius > Parnassius apollo. The sequence continues at coordinate 503,784 of CAJQZP010001706.1, forward strand.
CTATAGTTAATCAAATCTAAGAAATACCTTTTGACAGCTGTCAGACTTATTGCACCAAGCATGCCAACCAAAAAATGGGAACGTATAATATTCAAGTCTTGAAAAAATCGATAACGTTTATTTAGAGTTGATAATCATTTGCAATTTGGTTTGAATAATACCATAATATATTAAAAACTGATAGACACAAGATTTATCAGTTTCTTTGTATGCACAGTTATAAAAATTTGATATTGAAACTAGATTAAAAATAAAAATTTATTCAATCACTTTCAGTACAACTAGTAGAGATGTCGTTGTTTATATTAATTATTATTTAATTTTCAATAATGCAGTCAAAATTAATGTACCTTTCAAAGCTATCCATAATCATTCGTTTTATTTTTCTACCACTTTTCCCAATCATCTTTTGTGACATGGGCACATGCTTCAACTAATATAGAATAAACGGTCCAAAAAGTTAAAGCCGAGTCATAAAATAAGAACACATACACAAAATCACAAAATTACATACAGTAAGTTCTCGAAACAGAAACAGAAACTTTTTTATTCAATATAGATTATGAATAATACTTATTGAAAGTCACTTCTTTTCATTTACCACTGGTTCGCAAAAAACCTCTGTTCTGGGAAGAACCAGCAAGAAACCCAACGGGACTAGTTTAAAAAAAATAAGAGCTTACAATCATGCGTGTTATAACTTACAACACTAAACAAATTGGAAATAGCTTGATAGCGATCACCTTTCCCAGGGGTTATTATCATCCATAAATTCCTTAATATTAAAATACTCCTTTTTATAATGATTTCTTATATTTACGCGAACACTACACATTGAAATAACACTAGTTTTTACGGAATTTATCGCGTATATTTAACTTTTTAAATACCCGACGTTTCGAACGCTTTACAGAAATGGTCACGGGCGGGACTGAGATGTTCAACGTCCATATGTCATAGTTAACCGCGGTTACCATAGATTAAAACTTAACTTTTGTTCCGATCTATGCAGTATGAACTTATGGTATCTTGAAGTCTTGCAGTTGTATGCTTAGGTTGGGATTTAATTTTATTTATTATAGGATCCCAAGCAGATGGTAGCACCCAGCCATCTTCTCTATTGAAATTAGGATGTTTTTTGATTTCAATAGCCTCGCGAATCATCCTTGGAAGGAATCGGTGTTCTTTAGCGAGGATTTGCGGTCTATCAAATCTGATGTAGTGACGGGGGCGATCCTGTACGTGTTCACAGACTGCAGACTTCCCGGAGCGTCGATTCTTCACATCAGCTATATGTTCTTTAACGCGGGTTTTTATTGATCTTTTAGTTTGTCCTATGTAGGAGAGACCACATTCACAATCAAGCTTGTACACTCCTGCATCTTGTAGAGGGACATTACAATTACCGTACGAAGAAATTATCTGTAGTGTTGAGGACTGTTTATTTAAAAACAATATGCGGAAAGAAGATTTGGAGGCGATACGTCAAGACATTTCGTCTATGTTACGTCGATGTTCAATGCCTAAACCGAATCTTCCCAAAAACGAATTTATAGCGTTAAAGAACCTACGCAACATACCAGAACTTACGATTCTCCACGCAGATAAGGGAAACGCCACGGTAGTCATGGATACGTCAGATTATAATTTAAAATACAAGAACTTTTGTCGGATGTAAGTACTTATAAAAAGGTTAAAAACGACCCAACAAATAGCACACTAAAAACAACTAGTGACCTCATAAAGAAATACTCCGAAAAATTAAATCTGGACATAAAATGGATAATACCTACGTGCGCCAAATCACCAAAATTGTATGGGTTACCAAAAATACACAAGCCCAATGCTCCATTACGCCCCATAGTGAGCCAAATCGATTCACCAACTTACAGACTGGCTCAACACTTAGTAATAGTATTAACCGCGGTTAACTATGACATATGGACGTTGAACATCTCAGTCCCGCCCGTCCCGCCCGTGACCATGAGTGCTGTAAAGCGCTCGACACGTCGGGTATTTAAAAAGTTAAATATACGCGATAAATTCCGTAAAAACTAGTATTATTTCAACCCTTTTTATACTTATAATCTTAGTTTAATAAAGTTTTTGAACTTTGTGTACTTATGACAAATTTTGTATATTTTCTGGGATTTCGTTGTAAAAGCGTATAAATCGCCTCAAGAATGAATTACTGACTGTGGAGTCGAGTAACTGGTACCAAAATGGCGGGATATTGAAGTTATGTAGTGGTTATCTTAGCACGGCCTTGCCTATGAGTTTTTTTGCCTACACAAATTTACTTTGCAACGTAAAAAAATGCAATTGTTTTATTCATGATTCATCTAATTTAAGGAATTTTGAAAATAAAATAAAATTAACCAAATAATTCGATTTGTTTATTTGAATATTTTTACCGATTATTTGAATATTTTGGCGATTATTCGCATAACAATGAATTTTAATCATCCAAACACTACGATAATATACATAGCGACATATTGAAACGACGTCATTGTAAAAAAAATTAATACTGGTTATTTTTTAATATTTTGCTCTGTTTGAAAAATTCAAATTTAAATTAGTGATAAAAACTATAAACGTTGTAATGAAATATATATAACTTCATAATTCTTCGGATTTACGTAAAAGGTTATTTTAAATCGTGTGAGTATGCTTGTGCAAAGTTATTGCGGAATAATTAATGTGAAAATTCAAAACGTATTTCTTAGATTTGGTTGACTATAGTGGATACCCGGCGTGTGCTACTACGCTAAAAAAGAAATACATTCTGTTTATTAAATGAAAAAAAGGTAATTTTGTTTATTTTTATTATTATTTATTATTGAGCCTTTATATTACCATGCAATTTACATACATACAAGAAAAAAAAATCCAAATTGTTATTGTATAAGACATGGCCCCGCTCCGGGTATAGACCTCCTCCAACTGTTTCCATTTGATCCTATTTTGCGCCTTCAACATCCAATCTCTACCAGCTATTCTTTGGATTTCATCGATCCAGCGATCCTTAGGTCTCCCTTTACTCCTTGTTCCGCTTGGGCCCGTCCATTCGGTGACTCGTTTCGTCCATCTTCCGTCTGTAACCCGGGCTATGTGTCCCGCCCAACTCCACTTAAGCTGTTGTGCGTGTTGTCCTGCGTCTATCAATTTAGTTTTCCTGCGAATATCCTCGCTCTTACGTTTGTCAAGGAGCTTAATGCCTAGGATACTTCGTTCCATAGTAGCGCTGGCACGATCGTATTTTATTTTTTATTTTCTTTTGAAAAATCCAAGTTTGTGCTCCATATGACAGACAAGGCAGCAAACAAGAGTCTATTACCTTTTTTTTTTGAGTTTTAGTGGGAGTTTTGCTTTTAAGATTTCTTTGAAGCTCCAGTATTTCCTCCATGTCATGTTGATACGGCGCTCTAATTCGTCTTCGTGTCTTGACTTCTTGAATGAAATTTGTTTCCCAAGATATACATAGCTGTCCACATACTCTATCGCTGTTTCGTTTACTATTATTGGTCTTTGTATACTGTTTGTAGTAACTTTTGTTTTTAACATATTCAATTGTATTTGTTTGTTATTTAGTTCTACCATCATTGTTTCCAGCTCCTTCGATGTTTTTGCAAATATGACGATATCATCTGCAAATCTTAGGTTACTTAGGAACTCTGTATCTATTTTAATTCCTTTTCTACTCCAATTTAGCTCTTTCATAATGTCTTGTAACACGGCTATAAATATCTTTGGAGACAACGGATCTCCTTGTTTCACTCCTCTTTTAATGAAAATTTTTGGTCCTAGTCTGTCCAACTTCACTCTGCTTGTACTATTCTTGTATATATCTTTGATTATATTTATGTAAGTTTCTGGAATACCTTGGTGTGATAGCGCTTGCCATATGCTCTCGTGTGAAATTGAATCAAATGCTTTCGCATAATCGATATATGCAAGGTAGAGCGGCTGATTAAATTCTTGATATTTTTCTACTATTTGGTCTAGCGTGTGGATGTGGTCGATAGTGGAGTAGCCCGACCAGAATCCAGCTTGCTCTACTGGTTGGTTTGTTTCTATTCTTAATGCTATTCTTTTTTCCAGACACATTGCAAATAATTTGTACATTGTTGGCAACAGGCTGATAGGTCGATAGTTATTAATGTCTGAAGGATCTCCCCTTTTTATATAATAAAATTATTCGAGATTCTCCCCAGTTTTTAGGGATTTTTTGGACTTCTAGTATTTTATTAAACAGAATCGTGATTGGACCTATTAGAGTTTTCTTTCCAATTTTTAAGGCTTCATTAGGAATGTTATCAGGACCTGGGCTTTTTTTCTTTTTTTAATTTTTACTATTTTTTCCAATATATCTCTGCAGTCAAAAGGCGCGATGGGTGTATTTAATTGTATTTGATATTTTTTGTGGTTATTTTCTTCGCTTCGTTCATCCTGGTAGAGATTTCTGTAAAAGTCCGTAGCAATATTTATTATGTCTTTTCGCGTTTGTAATTTACCTGTAGCATTCTGTGCTTTCAATGTGGGTATCCATTTGCGCTCAGTATTTAGTTGTTTATAGGCTTTCCTTTGGCTTCCGGTGGTGGTCAGGTTCTTTTCGATAATTTCCATTCTGTAGTTTTCGTAGTCTTTTTTTTAACATTTTATTTGTAATTTTATAGAGAACTGTAAGTTCTTTTTTCTCCTCTTTGTTTTTACATGGTTTTGATTGCAGTGCAATACGTTTTTTAAGTTGTTGTTTAGTTTCAATAGTTAGAATATCTTTGCTTGTTTTCTTTGAGGTGGCAGCATTTAGGCTTTGTTTTATGGCTGTCTCTATCTTAAGATTGAAGAACTCTATGTCGTCGCAACTTTCCCATTCAGTTTGTTGCATTTTTTCCTCTAAAGTCTTGAGGTATACTTGTTGACTCTTGTCGCACGACAGACTAGCGCGAGTTTCAGTAAAAGTTGCTCTACTTTTTTAAAGTTTTTTCAGTTGTACTGTACCTCGCAGTAGTCTGTGGTCGCTTGAAAATGTATTATTACTTAAAATTTCTATGTTTGTGAAAAGTTTTGGAGAGTTGCTCAAAATATAATCGATTAAACAAATATTTTAATTTTGTTTATTTATTATTGTGCCTAATGCATTGTTTTAGTGGCCTAAAACCATCTTCGCATTATTACCTTTCTAAAGAAACCGGTTTGGGGCACATCTGTTGGATGGTTTCAAAGTCTATAACGGACATATGTACTATTTATTTTTTAATTTTAAATGTATAGATAAAAAAGACCAATAAAACTGGAGCCATTCCACTGCGTGTTTCCAGTGAGAAGTACACTCTTATACTGAATAGTGGGCATGTGTGTAGAGACAGTTCTGATATAGCCCCAATCCCTGTACACCCTAGATTTCCCCTGCAGCAGGAAAGTGAGTAGCCTTTAGTTAACATGAGAATACAATAAAATGTAAACACTGGGTTCCAACTCCTCAAACAATGCTGGAGTGGAACTGGTCTAATAAATACTAACGGAGGATCTGCCAATAGTAAATAAATATAGTGTTTGACAGGCATAAACTCTGTCACTATACTTCAGATACCAACTCTTTAACCTTATGCTGCAGTTTTACTGCCCACCTAAACCGTGTAGATTAAGGATCTGTCAATTATGAATAGATATTGTATTAACATGCTACCAAGGTACTGCCTACACAAGTATCACCTCAGAGAAATTTCTTAGATATGTTTTAAGGTTATTTAGGCCACCGTTTGTGCAGCTCTGCTATTAGTTGTGAGTTCTTAAAATTCGTCTTTTATTTAAACTTGTATTCATTTCAATTTCAGGACAATTGACCCTTCCAAAGAACACATTTAGTGAAAGAAAACCTATGAATCTGTGCATCTAGATTTATGATGATATAATTCTAAATACATCAACAGGTAAAATCCACATTAATTTAATAATATAGAAGCTTAACATATTTTGACGAAATTTGGTACAGAGCTAGCTTGCACCCAGGATATAGAGGCTACTTTTTATTCTGGAAATGATTTAATTTAAAGCCTGGGGTAGCCTCTAAACTCGAAATACTAACTGAAATCCATTATTAAGATAAATGCCCGCTCTGCCTTATGAATAAGGCATTAAAATTATTATAACATTTGACCTTTTTTTCTCTTCATCTCTTCGACTCCTTCATGTATGAAAATGAGCATGCAAAATGAGCATAGAAGAGATGCATTAATCCATTCGAGGTGGTGGACGCACAACGGCGTCATATAAATTGTCATTCTTAGGTGGATGACTCCGATCGGCATAAATTATATTTGGCCATAACTTCGCCAATTTCTATTCTAAAGGGATATACTTTTTATATGCGCCTTTTTTACATACATACACCATCATTGTAGTCGCCGTCTCTGTAAATAATAATTTTAGAAATATAATAAAAATGTTCTCAGGTGTGGATAACGCCGAACGGTGGTGCCGGCGGTGCGAGGGCGGGGTGGGCGGTCCGACACACGGTGGATGAGGTGAGGTCTACTGAACACAAAAATTATTTATGTGATAATTTGAATGTCATAATGTTAGTTCTTTTCTACACCACGCTAATATAAGCTACTCGAAATACTAATCCTGCGCAGACGAAGTCGCGGGCACCAGCTGGTATATATAATATATTGTTGTTTAATGGATTGTCACAATACATATTAAATTTTTGCTATTTATTAGTATAAATTTTTTTTAACCTTATTTTTAAATTGTATTTTTGTTTTATGCATAAGGCATCTGTCTAGTGAATTATTATAAATTTTTGATATTAAATTTTCGAACATTCATTTGCGATAATAATTAGCACATTTTCATCATCATTGTAAATTACAATGTTGTTGTAATGTTATAGTATATTACAATACCTATCACATGTGATTAATGATATTTTAAAAACGTGTATGCCATTACTGGTTGTGAGTTCGTTTGTGTGTTATTTTTTGGTACAATTTTTCTGAAAAACTACTTAGCTGATTTTGATGCGTTTTTGCATTATATATGTACATATTATGTCTGGGGAGATTCTGAGATATTATGTTCTATAGTTGTAGACCACAAGGAGATTTAAGGTGGCTACTCACTTGCCTGCCGTAGGGGCAATCTAGGATATAGGAGTGGGGATGACACTTAATTGCCCTAATGTGATTGTGTATGCAAGCAGGGGTAATTTTCTAAGTCGGCTCTCGCGGCAGAGGCGCAAGACCTTCCTTGCTCCCTAGATCGTAGCTGTCGCTGTCGCATGTGTAGCGCAATTGGGGCAATTTCAACCGTTCTTGGTCGACTTTCGAACGAAGCACACATGCAAGTCACAATGGATACCAATTAATAATGTGAAATTTGGACACGGGTGACAGAAGTGTATTAAGAGGGACTTCTTCACCCAGTATTTCCTTTCACTACAGTATTTGTCTTTTTTGTGGTAGCACCGCAGAAAGAACTTTATTTGAATGTGGTAACGTTTTTTAACGTATTAACGTTTCTTAATGTGGTAACGTTTTTGAATGTGGTAACATACGTTAAAAGTGGTAGTCACGCTGCAGCTTAAAATACTATATTTTGTTATTAATTATTACTTAGTAGTTTCATAGTCAGGGGGTTTTCATGCTGGTCTACCTTTCCGGTGATCCTGTTATGGAATACGGGTACGCGACCCCGGCTCCCCGAGCTACTGTTATTCTCATACCTTTCCTGCCGAGATAACAGTATCCTTGCACCTGCGCTCCTACCCCCAACCTTCTTTTTCCTTTTCCCAAAATGGTAGCTTCCTCTACCAACAATAGCATACCCAAAGAGGGTTGGTGTCAGGCAGGCGGCCGACTGTAAAACTTTTGCCAAATCCCATGCAGTAAACCTATGAATATTACGAGTTGTGGGATATATGACAGGGCTAGGGCGTACCCCGCAGGCGACGCGCAGGGGCAGCACCCGGCTCCTGTGGGAAGTGGGCAAGGGTTGTCGCACCTTACGGAGCGGGTGCGACGTAAGAGGCGAGCCCGGAGAGAGAAGAATGTCAGAGTGAGGTTTGCAAGCTGGAATGTAGGTACAATGACTGGAAGAGGAAGAGAGTTAGCAGATGTTTTGAAACGACGAAGAGTGAATGTTGCCTGTTTGCAGGAAACAAAATGGAAGGGCAATAAAGCAAGAGAGATTGGGGAAGGATACAAGTTTTATTATTGTGGAAGTGATGGGAAGCGAAATGGAGTAGGAGTTGTGTTAGATAGTGGAATGAAAGAACGAGTGACAGATGTGAAAAGAGTAAATGACAGAATGATAGTTATTAAATTAATGATTGAAAACAAAGTAGTGAATGTTGTAAGTGTGTATGCTCCGCAAACAGGCTGTGAAGAGAGTGTGAAAGAGAAGTTTTGGGAGGAATTTGATTGTATGATGATGGGAATACCTGAGAGTGAGGATGTTTATATGGGAGGAGATTTTAATGGACATGTAGGGAGAGTGAATGACGGGTATGAAAGAGTACACGGTGGATGGGGGGTACGGAGTGCGGAACCGTGAGGGGGAAGTTCTTCTGCAAGCAGCATGTGCTTTCGACCTGGCTGTAGTAAACACGTGGTTCCAAAAACGAGATCAGCATCTTGTTACTTATAAAAGTGGCCACCACGCGACACAGATCGACTATCTTCTGATAAGACGGAACCAAATCAAGAGTGTAAAAAACTGCAAAGTGCTTCCAGGTGAAGACTTAGTATCCCAGCACCGAATTCTGCTGGCTGACATCTGCTTAACTGTTCGCCTCGACAAACATAAGGATCGTCCCCCACCCAAAATAAAGTGGCATTTGTTGCATAAGGAGGAGTATGCAAGTGAATTTAGAGAGCTAGTTGTAAACAAGATGATAGAGATGGGTGATATGGAAGGAATGAGTGTGAATGAGTGCTGGAAGGAAATGGCTGATTGTATCCGAAGTGTGGCAAGGAAGGTGTTAGGAGAAACAAAAGGGAAGCGTATGATAGATAAGGATGGGTGGTGGTGGAGTGAAAGTATTAGAGAAGTTTTGAGAGAAAAGAAAAATGCCTTTAAAGAATGGCAGAGCGTAGAAGACCAGAATGATTCCATAAAAGAAAGTAAGAGAGGGGCGTATAAAGAATGTAAGAAGAGAGCAAAGAAGGAAGTTGCTATTTGTGGGGCAGAGGCGCAAGATAAATTATATCGGTCCCTTGAAAGCCCCGAAGGTCAAAAACGACTTTTTCAAATTGCAAAAGCGAGAGAAAGGAATGGAAGAGATGTTTCACATGTAAAATGTATAAAAGATGATTCTGGAAGGATTTTGACTGACGATGAAAGTATAAAGAAGCGATGGAAGGAGTATTTTGAGAAATTGATGAATGAGGAGAATGAATGGAATGGTATGCTTGAAAACCCACCAGTGAATATGGGCTTAGTGAGAGAAATTAGTGTGGAAGAAGTAAAAATGGCTGTTAGGAATATGAAGAATGGGAAGGCGGTCGGCCCAGATGGAATACCAGTAGAAGTGTGGAAGTTGCTGAGTGCAGATGGATGGAAGTGGTTGAGTTTATTTTTCGGTAAATTGTTGCAGGAAGAACAAATACCTGAGGAATGGTGCAGTAGTATACTGGTCCCCATTTTTAAAAACAAAGGAGATGTTCAAAACTGCAGCAGTTACCGGGGAATAAAACTCATGTCACATACGATGAAAGTCTGGGAAAGAATAATAGAGAAAAGAATGAGAGAAGAGTGTGAGATAACACAAAACCAGTTCGGATTCATGCCCGGTCGAGGTACGACAGATGCCATTTTCGCATTACGCCAATTGTGCGAAAAGTACAAGCGCGTGCATAAAAATCTGCACATGGTTTTTGTCGACCTTGAAAAGGCGTACGATCGGGTTCCCCGTGAGGTTTTGTGGTGGGCGTTAAAGATGAAAGGTATGCCTGGGAAGTATGTGAGGTTAGTCCGTGCTATGTACAGAGCATCCCGTACATGTGTACGATCTGCCGCGGGAACTACGGGCAGTATCGATGTGGCGGTAGGGCTGCACCAAGGGTCGACATTGAGCCCTTACCTCTTCCTACTGATTATGGACGCTTTGACGTCGGACCTGCAGGATGAGGCACCCTGGTGCATGCTCTTTGCCGATGACATCGTGCTTGTCGGGGAAGAAGGCATCGAAGTACAGAGCAGACTGACGGGGTGGCAACAGAGGCTGGAAAGTGTTGGCTTGAAGATCAGCAGATCCAAAACCGAATATCTGTGCTGTGATTTCGGCGGTCTTTCCAGTCCTGTACCCATGTCGTTGGATGGCGCTATACTGCCTACCTGCTCAGAATTCAAGTACCTCGGTTCCCTCATTCAAGGCGACGGCGGAATAGATAGAGCTGTGCAGCATAGGATTAACGCAGGGTGGGTGAAATGGCGACAGGTCACAGCCACAACGTGCGATCCCCGAATGCCAATAAGGCTGAAGGGGAAAATTTACAAATCGATCATCCGACCTGTCGTCATGTATGGAAGTGAATGCTGGGCCGTCAAGAAGAAGGATGAAAATAGACTGCATGCGAATGAAATGAGAATGTTACGATGGATGTGTGGTGTGACAAGGATGGATAAGATAAGGAATGAGTATATAAGAGGAAGCCTGAAAGTAGCGCCAGTGGTAGAAAAGGTGAGAGGAAGCAGATTGGCATGGTTTGGGCATGTGATGCGGAGGGATGAAAGTCATGTCACAAAACGAGTGTTGAATATGAATGTGGAGGGACACACGGGCAGAGGAAGGCCGAATAAAAGATGGATCGATTGTGTGAAGAGTGATATGAGAATGAAAGGAGTAAGTATGGAAATGACGGCTGATAGAGAGGAATGGAACAAGAAGATTTACTGCGCCGACCCCAGATAATGGGAAATGGTTTAGAGAATGATGATGATATTACTTAGTAGTTTCTATGTAAATATAGGTGTCTATGGACCACAGTATGCACTTACCATCAGGTGGACTGTGTGTTCGTTCGTCACCCTTATTCTAAGCTAGTGGATACCCGGCGTGTGCTACTACGTTAAATTAAGAAATATATAATAAAACTGAAGCCATTCTCAACGCGTGTTTCCAGTGAGACGTACATTCTCATACTGAACAGCAGGCATGTGTGTAGAGACAGTTCTGATATAGCCCCGATTGCTGTACACCCTATATTGCCCCTGCGGCAGGAAAGTGAGTAGCCGCCTTTAGTTACCATGAAAATACAGTAAAATGTAAACTCTGGGTTCCAACTCCTCAACCAATGCTGCAGTGGAACTGGTCTAATAAATACTGACGGAGGATCTGCCAATTGTAAATATAGTGTTTGACAGGCATAAACTCTGTCACTATACTTCAGATACCAACTCTTTAACCTTATGCTGCAGTGTTACTGCCCACCTAAACCATGTAGATTTAGAATCTGTCAATTGTGAATAGATATTGTATAAACATGCTACCAAGGTACTGCCTACACAAGTAACACCTCAGAGAAATTTCTTAGATATGTTTTAAGGTTATTTAGGCCACCGGGTAGCTCTGCTATTAATCTTGGGTTCTTAAAATTTGTCTTTTATTTAAACTTGTATTCATTTCAATTTCAGGATCATTGACCCTTTCAAAGAACACATTTAGTGAAAGAAAACCTACGAATCACATCCAGATTTATGATGATAATATTCTAAATCCATCGACATCAACAGGTAAAATCCACATCAATTTAATAATATTATCAAAAAGCTTAACATATTTTGACGAAATTTGGTACAGAGCTAGCTTGCACCCAGGATATATAGGCTACTACTACTCGGTGACGATGGTCGAGCCTCACCTTCAAGAGACTCATTATTTATTAATAAGTGAAACCAATTAAAAATATTTTTAACTTGAAAATATTAGAAATAAGGTTTGCAATCCCTGGTCATATTTCAATAATACTGAAAATTCTGTCTAAATAAGCAAGAAATCATTTTCATGTACGGAAAACGCCGATAGGTGTAAAAGCGTTTAAATACGAGATGCATCCGACACCTATCAGCGTCAATCCTTTATACCGCTCGCCCCTACGTAATAAGGAAGATATTTTGAGCCGCCTTGAATGGGTTAAAAAACGAAAATATTGGTTGGTGCTTGCTATTTATTTATTTTAAGTGTAGTCTACTACTTGTTAGTACATTTAGAGCATGTAGCACATTTTTTTTAGTATGACATTATATAATAGAAATCACTGTTATTTTATTATTTTTATACACGGTTATTCAACATTTGTACTGAAGCCAAGTGAACATTATATTCTAACAATTAGAATTTACCAAAGCAGACATGGATACTTTATTTTGCCCATACCAAAATACATTACTAAATCTTAATAAGCTAGAGTGCCTTCTCAACAATTGCATTAGATATATTTTCAGTTTTTGTAAGTATGATCATATTTATCACTCCGCCTTAAATGGCTCACTATAAAACAAACGCGTGACTCTAGAATTTGGCTTGTTCTCTTTTTTATCTAAAATGATACATCCACTCCTTCTTATCTCAAGGACAAATTTTAATAACTTTCCTAAATGCATGATAGAACTCCAGATGGTAAGTTTTTTTTTTAATAGAAGAGGGGGCAAACGAGCATGCGGCTCACTTGATGTTAAGTGACTACCACCGCCCATGATCAACCGCAACACCATTGGAATTGCAGGTGCGTTGCCGGCCCTTTAGAAAGGAGTAAGCTCTTTTCTTGAAAGGTGGTCCGGAAAAATCGCCGGTGGTAAACTATTCCACAGAGAGGTTGTACGCGGAAGTAAACTCCTTTTGAAATGTACAGTGGTGGACCGCCAAGCATCCAGATGGTGTGGATGGTATCGGGACATTTGCCGCGTAGTGCTTCACGAAATTTGGCGGCTGGAATTAATCCGAACAATTCCTCAGAGCACTCCCCATGGTATATGCGAAAGAAAATGCAAAGAGATGCAACATCTCTTCGCAGCGCCAGTGAATCGACCCGATCGGAAAGCACTCGGTCGTCGACGATTCGAGCCGCTCTGCGCTGGATGCGGTCAAGTTGAAGGAGCTGGTACTGGGGAGCTCCAGCCCAGAGATGGGAACAGTATTCCATGTGCGGCCGAACCTGCGCCTTGTAAATTTGCAGGCGGTGTGCCGGCATGAAATACTGTCCCGCTCTGCTGAGCACGCCAAGCTTTTAAAACATTTGGCCTTCTCTTCCAAGTGACCACGAAACTGCACATCACTCGATATGTCGACGCCGAGGATTCCGATACTGGCTGAGGCAACAGGGGGGGTGCCTTGAAACTGAGGAGATACGTCAAAGGGGTTCTTTTTATCGGTTAACGCGCAAGCTTGTGTCTTCTGGGGGTTAAACTGGACTAGATTTAGTCGCCCCCAATCCGAGACCTGTTCAGCAAAGACACGACTTCAGACACAAGTTTGTCCCGGTACTGGGAGACGTTTTCCCGAGAAATTTTGGCTCGGCCGGTGTAAAGAGCATCACCAGTGCTGTCATCTGCATAGCAATGAATGTTACGGGTTTGCAACATATCATTGATATGCAGAAGACACAGCGTTGGCGATAGCACGCAGCTTTGTGGAACACCGGCATTAATAGGCTTGTAATCGGAGCTTGCACTGTTTACAACGACCTTGATGCTCCGATCTGCAAGAAAGCTGGTGATCCAATCGCACAATTTCTCGGGAAGCCCATAGGAAGGGAGCTTCGAAAGAAGCGCTTTGTGCCAAACCCGAACGAAGGCCCAGGCTTGGTAGCACTCCTGCTTATAGCATGATGCTATTTTACAGGAGCGACCAAACCATGCCTGAGATTTGCCTCCAATGGGCACCACAGAGGAAGAAATAAAAAGTTCCATACCCTGAAGTACTACATCAGCGACAGAATCCGCAACAACGTTGGGATCGTCCGGCGAGAAGCAAACCCGCCCCCAAGGGTGGGATGCATAGAAAGACCGCATCCCATTCCAATCGGCTGACCTATAGTGCTAAACACGGCGGCAGCTTGCAGAATGCAACTGCGATTTCAGCGTGAGTGGCACCACACACCGGACAAGACAATGGTCCGAGGAGCCTAAAGGGGCGTCGACGGAAATCTGATATCCATCCGGGTGAGAGGTCAGCAGAAGGTTCAACATGGAAGGTGCATGATCCTCCACACCTGGAATCCGCGTAGGCGAAGTAACCAGTTGTGTCAGACCATATGCCAAGGCAAAATCATGAACAGATCTCCCCGCATGATAGGTTAAACGGGAACTAAGCCAATCGGCGTGATGGGCGTTAAAGTCGCCGAGGATCACGATCTCTGCGGAGGGGATCTGCTGTAGCAACGAATCTGTAGCCATTTGGACGTGGTCGAACAGTCAGTCTGTTTCGGCATTACCGCTATGGGACCTATAGGCCATAGAATAGGCACCCTTAAACGCGCGGATGGTCGTCGCTGTCTACGCGTAGCCAAATGGACTCAAGACTGCCGAGGCGTCGTGAACAGATGTCCTCTCTGACGTAAACGCAAACCGCCCGAGCCACAAAGGAGTGTTCCGGTTTGTACCCCGAGTAGGAGAGATACGAGACATCAGCCGGAGAGCCTCGCCGTCTCGAGATGGTAGTGGACGGCGTTTAGGTTACAGTGAAGTTCCCTGATATTGCAGAAATTCACGGATATCATGGCAGGGGTCGCCATGGTCTTATTGCTTCGTTTGCCCCGAGCAGTTGTAGTCTTGAGCGGAATTTTGCCCCCCCCAGAATACGCGGGGCAGCCTGAGCACCCACGCTCAGGAGTGGAGTAACTTGGTCGTGGATGCTCAGCGAGGGATTCTCCAGGGGTGCTGGTACCCTCCTGGGGTAGTCTTAAATTTAATTCTGCTACTATGTTGATGACGAAGCGGGGTGCGGGGGGGAATTTTGCCTCCGACCACCTGCACTCACCAGACGAAACGCGGAAGTGGGTGCTGTGGCCCATACACATCTACATTTATCCTCGATATAGAATCAAAATAAAGATACATTGTCACCCCTAAATGGACTGCCTCCTTTACAGTAAAATATTCTTCCTTTCTCTACACTCAACTTACAAAATGAAGAACATTAAGCTGCTATTTTACGCTGGAATTCTGTCGAGCCGACCCATTTGTATAAGTAGCGGCAGCATGGCTCTACCATGAATAAAAATTATATGTTATATATCTATTTGTACTTCAAATATGTATTGTTATGATGAATATTTACTTTCTTTTTTAATTTTTCTCATTTACAATAATGTTCTTTTTATTTTTAGGATCACCGGAAGATAATACCATGAGGCAATATATTCGCCCTTTGTAAAGTAAAAATACAGCCTATATACACGTCACACTGCTGAGCACAGGCCTCCCCTCATTTCTGAGAGGGATTTAGGGCAAGGAAGTGTCCGCCGCGCTGCCCCAATGCGTGTTGGCGAACTTCAAATGTCTACGAAATATATTTTTATCTTATTTTTCAGACATGCCGGTTTCCTCACGATGTTTTCCTTCACCGCCGAGCACGTGGTAAATCAGCACTTAAAATTGCAATTAACAATTTCATAGGTGCCGGCGGGGATCGAACCCGGGTTACTCGCGTTCTGTTATATTTACAGTGAGCGTTACCCATCTGAGCTACCACGGCTCGGCTACATCGGCTGTAATCCTTTATAATAAATAATTATTATAATATTATTTTCTACAATTTCAGATCTATCAGTAGAGGCAAACATTTCACATCCAAGTATTTCTGCGATTGGCAATGTACTGTCTCCATGTGCCTCAGTCATTAAAAAAATGTTCTTCAGAAAAATGGTAAAATAATTTCAACTTTTATTATTTTTTAAAGAAAATTGTTTTTAAATTGTACTATAAAACTTTAGCTAGTTAGCCTAATCTTATAACTAAATAATGTATAAATCATGCCCGCATGGAATAATGGCAAGAATGCTGGCTGCAATTCTGTGCGGAACAGCCAGGCAAATTCTTTGGGCAAAAAATGGGCCAGCCCTTCTGCTCGTCAGATTATGCTATTAACCGCGGTAAAATGGCCCGTTAGATTTTTTTGCACTTATTACTCGATGGCCCAATCAGTTAACGATTTAGAATAAAACGCGATTCTTTCTTTATTTTGCATATAAAAATAGCCAGGCAAAATCAGTCAAAAGTTATGAAGAACACAAAGCAATTATTTATGACAGAAACAGAAATTGAACTTCGTAAGAAAATTGTTGCAGGTAAAATACGAATTTGTAAATATAAAACTTAAGCAATGAGGCAGTCAGAGGAATTAAGAGCCGCTAGAAAATTTGTAACAAATCTTAAAATTTTGAATGTGATTGAAAATTGTACAACTACAACCAAAATTCTAATGAAAATACAATGACGTGATAATAGCAAGAAATTTAAAGACTGGCGTTTCACATTACAAGAAAAGTTAATTGCTTATCATCATTGAAACGAAGCCCTAAGGGATACAGATTCCAAAGACTTTTTTTTATTTGACCTGCTCCACAAATGTCAAAGTATTGGATAAAACAAACCATCATCCTGGCATCAATCAATCATCAAAACCTACAAAGCGAGGAAAAATATCGTACCAGGATTTATGGATGACGGTCAACACATGAGGAATAATCTCTAAAAAAAATTTGAAATATGAGCAAAAGTGGCGAAATGGGAGCATCTGCAAGAACTGCATAACTCCCATTTTCGAAGGTATAAGAATGGTGACGAAACTGACTGAGAACATAATAAACCCAGAGAAAATTAACACAATGTAAGTGAAGCGTGCGGCTCAAGTTGTTTAGCAGAACAGTAGCAACTAGCATGGGACGCTTCGCAAGTAAAAATAACTCTATTTCATTCATCAGTTTTGTCTTAAGAGGACACTCGAAAATGGCTAAGTATATTATTTTTTTACATAGTATAGGGGTGACAAACAAGTACACCATCCACTCAATGGTAAGCAGATGCTGTGGCTTATAAACATCCACATTTATCCTCCGATTAGGACTCAAAATGTAGATGCGTTATCACCCCTCAGGACTAAGATGGAATGCCTCGTTTCCAACAAAAACGGTCTCCGGTTCTCTACACTTACCATACGAAACTCAGCAGTATTAAGCTGGTATTTTACACTGGTATTCTGTAAGAGCGTGGTCCCTCCCCGGTTAAGCCGACACATTCATGCTACGAGGACAATATAGCTGTAGCATTGCTCGACCATGTTTAATTTCACTTTCACTTCAATCCATGCAGTATTACCAGTTATGCCTGCTATTTTTTTCACGTTTCTGAATTTTAGCGATAAGGTTGTAACTTTTTTAGCACTGGCTTGCAGTGAAATAAGGAGCGCCCATAGTTTCTTATCATTTATTTAGCTTTTAAAATGTATTTTATTTAAAATTAAGTGTAACTTATTCACTTTGAAGTGTATAAAGGGTATCAGAGCAAAAAAACGTTGCTGGGTCCTGTGTCATAA
Source organism: Parnassius apollo (assembly GCA_907164705.1). Classification (NCBI taxonomy): domain Eukaryota; kingdom Metazoa; phylum Arthropoda; class Insecta; order Lepidoptera; family Papilionidae; genus Parnassius; species Parnassius apollo. The sequence continues at coordinate 521,326 of CAJQZP010001706.1, forward strand.
TCTTCATTTCTTACAAAAACTACGAGTGGATTAGTACACTTTGACTCTCATTATCTTACTCATTTTCAAAGATATTTGAAAATTAACAGTTTTTCTCGTAATTTTTTTTTGAGATTCCGATATCTCTAACATAGTTTGTCAGCCAGGTCAGGAAAGATTGAAACATCACAAATTTATTAATACAAATTTTAGGAATACTATAATTTGAGGAATACAATATCACGTCCAAACAGATGCGGCACCTAAACCAAGATCCCTTAGAAAAATTTTCAGCGCAATTCGCAGTTATAGGTGCCGCAATAACGAATCCGACTTGCGAGCAATTTGAAAACTCTAGCTACCCTTTTTGTTAATAATTTGAACAGTGGTCACATTCAGGCAAAAATTGTGAAAGGGACTTCTGTGATGCATTACACTCTTGTATAGTGAATCTATGTCGACCGGAACCTATGACTTCTCGGAATACATAAATATGACATTGGCTCACCATGGAGGAATTAAAAGAAGATCCAACCATTATTGCACCCTTTGAATATATTAATGGTTATTTTTTAAAAAGTGAAATCTTCAAGAGGTGCAATATATGCTAAGTATACTAGTACTTCAGAACGTGAGAGCGAATTTATTAACCCTTTAAGCGCGTGGCTTGGGCTTGGCTACATGCCCTTAGCACGTCGCTACAAAACGATAAAATAATACCTACAATAAATAAGGAGGAGCAATCGTTGTATCGATTAAAAACTAGCCTAAGTTTTTTATTTTATTTTTTTTATTTTAAATCAGTCTTAAATCAAAATTATATCGCAATAATCTCTTATAAATCGACTAGTTATTTTCCTTTTTCTTATACATCAACCTAGAATAAATTTTTGAATCACAATTGTTTTATTTGTTTTTTTGCTAATCAGTTACTAATTCTTAAATCACATTAGAGTAGAACGCCGATTATCTGAATTAATTAGGACCGGGATCGATTCGGATAATCGAAAATTCGGATAATCGGACATACTGGTAATAAAAAAACGAACTGTCACACACAAAACATGTAGTGTCTTGCTTCTAGCTTTCAACCATAACAGTTGAAATATATCTGGACTCCAGCGAGGTCCAACTTGTTACAAGAAAACAAAACAAAAATTACATTACTTACTTACAGTACGAGCCGTGGTAGCTCAGTGGTTAACGCTCGCTGTAAATATAACAGAACGCGAGTAACCCGGGTTCGATCCCCGCCGGCACCAATGAAGTTAATTGCAATTTTAAGTGCTGATTTACCACGTGCTCGGCGGTGAAGGAAAACATCGTGAGGAAACCTGCATGTCTGAGGAATAGGAAAAAAAATATTTCGAAGACATGTGAAGTTCGTCAACACGCATTTGGGCAGCGCGGCGGACACTTCCTTGCCCTAAACCCTCTCAGAAATGAGAGGAGGCCTGAGCCCAGCAGTGGGACGTATATAGGCTGTAACTTTACTTTAGTACTTGGTTTTAATTTTTTATATTACGCTTAGGACCGATTCGGATAATTGGCGATTCGGTTAATCGGCGTTCGGATAATCGGCGTTTTACTGTAATTTACACTTTTCCTTCTAATATTCTTATTAATTCCTCAGTAGTCGTCATTATTAAAATGTGACTATTTTATCGACAATACCCACTAACAATATTAATGGAAATTTCCATTCGTTTGATCCGCTTGTGACGTAGGCAGTGGTTGTATTAATGCGACAGCCGCGCTAGACTAACTAGAGGGTGTTGCAAACATAGGTGTCTAGGGATGGGAATTAACGTCAAATGTTTTCATTATACAAAGAGCCCGTGGGATATTTTTCTTATGAATAATAAGGAAAATAATTAATAACACTAGGTACCTAATATGTTAAATAAACTTTATTTCGTATGACATTGTTTATTTTATGCTGAATGTTGCATTATATCTGATTATTTAGCTGTTTGTTATTTCGTTTTAAAAATGCGCATTGCATTGTATCCCATCCCTATGGTCATATTTATGCGACGCGCGCGATAGACACCGAAGAAAAGTCCAAGCTGTCAATTATTTATATTTGTTGCTTTTTCAATAAGTATTGAGCTACGAGACATAATTTTAAGTAATTGTTGTGAATAATATCTCTATTTAAAAATGGTTTTAGTTGTACCACGCAGTTAATAGGACAAAAATAGAACGAAAAAATCATGCTCGTTCTCTGTCGCAGAAATACGACACGAGCGGTAGGGACACGGAAATATGTGTCGCATAAATGCGACACAAGCGGTCAAAAGATTTCCGAGAGTATGCTGGTCGAAGTTCGCTTTGCAATCCCAGCAGTAATTTAAATCAGTTATTGAAGGATCTGAAATATAATACATGAATTTATCAAAAAAAATATTGATAAGAGAATCTCTTAAGAATTCAAAAAACAGTTATATTTGCTATAGTAGATTTTGAATCGTTCGTTTTTTTATAAAGTAAAGTAAAGCTACATCCTATATACGTCCCACTGCTGAGCACAGGCCTCCCCTCATTTTTGAGAGGGTTTTAGGGCAAGGAAGTCAGCCACGCTGCCCCAATACGTGTTAGCGAGCTTCACATGTCTTCGAAATATTTTTTTCTTATTCCTCAGACATGCAGGTTTCCTCACGATGTTTTCCTTCACCGCCGAGCACGTGGTAAATCAGCACTTAAAATCGTTCGTGGTAAATCGTTATTTTTATATAAAAAATAATTTAAATAAATTTTTTAACTAATAGTACAGAAAGAAATGTGGCATCGCTGTCGTCGCGCTACGAGCGAAACCCACCGAAGCCTAAATCGCGATATCAAAGTTAAGAAGCTACACCGCGCTATATATAGAACAGCTCCGAATTAACACGTGAAGCTTTAGCCGCTGAACACCTTGCCCGGAGGGATATCTCCCCATTTCCTTCTATGGCCAAAGAATCATTAACAAAATAACATTTCGAGAATAAATTAACTTCTCCGCTATGAAATCTGTCAAATATTACACCTCATTTTTAAGTGGTGCCGCCTTGGTTGTGGTCACATTTAAAAAAAATTGTTTCGTGATAATTGTAATTTTTGGTATGAAATTGTTCCTCTTGGTTTGAAATTTATAAAAAATTATTGAGTATGGTGCCAATAAATATAGGGATTATATTTATTCTCTTTGTTAGTGAATATTTTTTCTTCGGTAGTACGCATAAGTGCATAAACTTAGGATATAGTGGCGTACCATTAGGTGATTTAAGCGTCTTATACACGGTCTACCTTGCTGTACGTCCCGCCCATGTGTCACGACGGAAAACGAGTAGGTTTGACGCCAATGCCGGATTAACCACGTAGCAAGAGTAGCAATTGTTACGGGCCCCGCGCAAAAGGGGGCCTCGCGTATCTAATACAAGGTTCATCACCGCAAAAGTGTAATTTTTTGAGTGAAACTTATTGAGACGTGGTATATTGAATTTACTTGGTGTCACAAAAACGTGAAACGTTACACCTTTTTCGACTAAGACAATCCACGTCAGACACTCGGTAACCGATTATTTCCTTGGCGAAAATAAAACATAATTTTAAACAGTAAAATCGGCTTGACTCACTGGCACATTCGAAGAGATGTTTGTTGCATCTCTGAGAGTGCTCAGAGGAATTGTTCGGACTAATTCCAGCCGCACAGTTTCACCATCGCACATCGCGACGAAACTCGCGATACTATTCCATACCACCTGGATAACTGGCGGTCCACCACTAAGCGATTTAAAAGAAGTTTTCTTTATCGCACAACTTCCTTGTGAAATCAACTACCACCAGAGATTTTTCCAGACCGATACGACTTAGGGACTTTCAAGAAAAGAGCCTCCTCCTTTTTAAAACGCCGGCAACGCATCTGCAATCCCTCTGGTGTTGCAGTTGTTCATGAGCGGCGGTAATCACTTACCATCAGGTGAGCCGTATACTCGTTTGTCCTTTTCCTATAAAACAAAAAACACTACTATATTAGGATCCGATATGTGGCACTATAACCAAGTTATTAACAAAAATGATATATATAATGATAGTTATGGACGTAAAAGACTTGTGGCGACTCGCATTAATTTCCTGCCCTGCAACAAAGTCGTTTACTTAAATATTAAATCGCTGTCAGTATTCGCGCAATTTCAGATTATTAACCTATTTATTTTTTATTACTATTTTGCACTGTAATTTATGCAGATTATGGGAAAATAATACCTAATTCAATGATCTCATTATGCACCTACATAACATACATAATTATTCTTTTAAACGCGCTTAACTTCACAAAATGGTTAAATATATGTACTTACATAGATAAAACGATACGTACTGATAACGGGGTACTTCGTCTCATGGCCACACTGCAGCTATATTATGATTGCAGCATGAATAGGTTGGCACGACCGGGGAAGGACCACGCACTCAAAGAATACCAGTGTCAAATAGCATGCTTAATGGTGTTGTGTTTTGTATGGTGAGTGTAGAGAACCGGAAACCCTTTTTACTGGAAACGAAGCATTTCATCTTAGTTCTCAGGGGTGGTAACGCATCTGCATTATGATTCTTTATTGATGATAGATGTAGATGTCTATCGGCTACAGCATTCACTTACCATCAGGCCCACTGTATGTAACTAGGTAAGATACATCATTTTATTTTGTTACGCGGATGTTAACTAATTAATTTTTAACATCTAATATAATGGATTTCCCGCAAAGTAACGCATTCTTCTATTATTTATATATATATATATATATATATATATATATATATATATATATATATATATATATATTATCTATACGTGGTAGAGCCATGCTGCAATTATATTAGTAGTATAGTTGTAGCACGAATGGGTCGGCTCGACCGGGGAAGGACCACGCTCTCACAGAATACCAGCGTGAAATAGTAGCTTAATGCTGCTGTATTTCGTATGGTGAGTGTAGAGAACCGGAGACCCTTTTTACTGGAAATGAGGCATTCCATCTCAATCCTCACGGGTGACAACGCATCTGCATTTTGATTTGTAATGGAAGATAGATGTAGATGTCTATGGGCCGCAGCAACCACTTACCATCAGGTGGACTGTGTGCTCGTTTGTCACCCTATCCTATAAAATATATATATATATATATATATATATATATATATATATATATATATATATGTATATATACATATATATATATATATATATTTCAGATGTGTAGGTTTTGTTGCGACGTCTTTGTTGATAACACATCACGTGAAAAACGTAAATACTATAATTAATATTGTTTCAATGGTGTTAATTTCATGCAACTTCACTCAAAGTAACTTTTCATATTTGAAAAGAGATCAACCGCGGTGTGGCATTTATGTTTATGTGCCTTTAGGCCACATACGGTTACTCAAATTTAAGACGCTGTTAATTCAAATGTTGTCTCTAGCACTTTCAGTCAAAGTGACTGTGTGTCACAGTCGTTGGCGTCCTCATATGACCAGCTGTGAAGGACCACGTCTCAGATCCACAAAACATCATCACTGGCAACGCGCATCTTTTGTACGTCGTTTTAAAATTTTGAGGTAGGTGTACCTGACAGGATGATGTGACGTAATCTCGAAAACGCTGCCCAGCCGAGTTGAATCCGTCGATTGACCTCTCGGTCTAATTCGGACTTCCTGTCGGATTATTTGTCCTAGGTAAGCATACTGATCAACAGCTTCGACCTTAGTGCTACCAACAACTACCGGCATAGGTGTGACATGAAGACCTATTCGTTGAGAGGTACTGTTGAGGTCACTGAGCATAGTGCTTACTTAGGTCCTCCAGCTATTCAGCCATTAAGAGAAAGGTTAAGGTACACCCCCATGGAAGGTCACTCTAATAAAAATATTTGTTAGTGTAATTTGTCCAGTAAATAAACGAATACCATGGTCCACCCACCTTATATCGTCGGCAAATCAAAGGTGAACACCGCTTAACAGGAAATGGTTACTGCAGTATAGCTTTTAAGACCAAAGATAAATGCCTGACTGTTTTTAATTTTACAGACTATAGCCTTCAAACCGGAACACGGCGGTGCTCCTAGGTACTGCTTTTATGTAATATTTTGAATCTAACGCAACGATTGGAAAATTAAGAATAAAATAAAATTTTGTTGTTTCTCATACACCACACCAAACAATAAAAAAGGGTTTTAATGGTATGCATTTGTATTTTCATTTTGCATACTATGAAAAATCGTATTTTACCTAAGAAACGATATTTTCATATTATTTGATCTGTATATGTTGTAATAGTAACCTTCTTCTTCATGAGCTCGTAAAACTCCACTAGTGGTTATGTGCTTCTCCCACTGTAGGAAGGATCTGCCTAAATAACAATGAGAACTCGCAGGTATTACCTGGGCAATATCTAATCTTTCTCAAGAGTGCATTTTAGATGCTTCAGTTTGTCCCAAGTAAGGGTAAGAGCTATTTCATAATAGTACATCAGGTTCCAAAGGAATCTCTTCTATCAGCAGAGAAAGGATTGTACAGTGTGGTCTACAAAGTCCACTCTATGCTACAATACTTAAGAGCTTTAACCGTTTCATATACCAAAAATCCAAGCATTCTTGATGCTTTATTTACGGTAGAGTCACGCTGCAGTTACGAATATATTATCATATATGCCTATATAATATAATATATATTATATAGCCATATATAATATATTATATGTGGCTATATAATATAATATATATTATATAGCCATATATTATATGTGGCTGCGGTCTGAATGGGTCGGATAGACCGGGGTAGGAGGACAACATTCTCACAGAATATCAGCGTGAAATAGCGGAATAACGCTGCTGTTTAAGAAAAACGAAGACACTTTGTACTGGAACTTTTGTTATTTCACGCTGGTGTGTATACTTTAATTCAAAATTTTTGTTTTTATTTTTTGTAAAATAGTGCCATAGGCTTCTACTTCGTTCACCTGTTACACCCTATTTTTTTTTCAGACGATAATAAAGATCATCCAGTATACTAGCACTACCGCCCTGTACACAGTAGAACCATGTATCAGCTGTGTATAGGTTTGAAGAGGATTTGTGTTTGGCGGCAGAAATACCTTTATATATATATATATATATATATATATATATACAACATGTAACATAATTAACGCACTTTGAGAAAGTAGTTTGTTCAGAATCGTCTACTGAATAGATTCCTATAATTTTTAATATAGGTAATTTTTTATCCCAAAAATAATTTAAAACTACGTAAATTACAGTTACACTAGATCTGTACAGTCAAAACAAACTGAAATTAACCGTAACTTAAGGCAATAAGACTTTTAAGAGTGCAGTTTTATTTGTATTATTACTAATTCTGTCATTCAATAAAAATAAAGAAAAATGAACTTTATTTCAAGCACGTTAAAGTCTGCGTTCGTGGATTTGTACAGTGACCACAACATTCTTCCGGAATTAGTATAACTAATTTGATAAATAATCAGTGCATAAAAATTCAGTGTATGTATTATGATTATAACATAATATACTAATAGGGGTGTCTGAGGGTGTGCGTTAATACGTTACATATTATATATATATATAAAAAAAAAAAAAAAAAAAAAAAATAAAAAAAAAAAATTAATAGGTGTCACTGGCAGGAATAGGTGGGCGATGTGGTCGAGTTGTTAATAAATTTTATATTTTACAATTTGAAAGTTCGGAGGAAATTTGGAGTGATACTCATCTTAATGCCTTACAGAAAAGATTTTTAACTTAAAGTTAATTAGGTAGACGTTTAAATTAAGTACATTTATTAAAATTGTACACTTAATGAATAGAATAATGGTAACATCAATATATCGTTTTAGTACATATTTTAGACAAAGTCAATTGTGTATATCAGATTCATTTTAATTATCATGATTGTACACATATTACGATATTACATAAATATACTCTAAGGGTATTATTCAAAAACGGTAAAAATGATAGTAATTATTCAGTTCAATAATTTAATGTGAGTGATTCACGTTATCCACATAAAGCCGGATTGTCAATATTTAAGACTAGTTAAATCAGATTTTTGAAGTAATTATATCTTCTACTGACTTCAAGATAAACCTTACCTAAAGAATATACTCTTTAATATAAACTTGTATCTAACATACATCAATTTTTTTCATAATAATTGCACACATACATACTAGGCGTAAATCATTTACAGGAATATAATAAAGTTACTAATGGTAACCAAACACTTGTACTTGCGGCCTGCGCACTAAGCTACGGTCAATTCTCCGCAACTTCTTTAGTCGACTGCGAGCGGGCGAAAAGACTAGTTCTTTGTTTTGTAAATTGCGAATGTTGTTTTCGACAATCTAAACACTAATTTTATTTAAAGTGACTAAGAAAATGCTGTCTTCATTTACGTGCAAAATACAACTGCGTGGTATATTTACCGCTGGCAAGGCGCATGGCAAGTTTTTGTTCTGAATTGCCTGTCTGATAGTATACATAGATAGTAGGTTTACATAGTCTTTGATGGTAACATTGAAATTTTGTTTAAAAGTAACACTTTCATTAATAAATGAAATCAATATTATAGGAAGCTAGATTTCGATAATAAAGAATATTTGAATGCAAATTATAAACAAAATACTATCTTATTTTAAGTGCATGTACGTACATTAATTTAAGCACATTAATTGTACACATACTACATAACATTTATTTAGATTGACATTGTTCATTAAGAAGAAATGATAACATTGACATTTTCTTGAATTATGAATTAACATTATACTTAAATATTGTAAAAAATAATTTGCTCTCAGTATTTGCGCAATACCAGATTATTAACGATTTAAAACGAATATAAGATTTTGCACTAATTTATGCAGATTATGGGAAAACAATATTTAAAACAACGATCTCATTATACACATACTTGACAACATACCGAACTTAAGCACGAGCATGATATAAGAATTTCATGGTACTTAATAATTTAATACATTTTATGTAGTCAATACAACAAATATTAATAACGATAACAATGAAATTTAAAATTTTATGAAGTCGAAATAAAGTCTTATTGAAAATACCGCTTAGGCGGTACTGATTTACGCTGTGATCGTCAGAGACTTTCTCGAGTGGGCTGTGAGTCCTGCCTTCCTGAAAGATGCGGTACATTATTATGTTGTTCTTGATCACTTGTTAAAAATATTATGGGTACCACAGTTTCATCATTATCGTTGAATCTGTAAAAACATAATTATTCTTTTAAAAGCGTTTAACTTTATAAAATGTTTAAATATATGTACTAACATAGATAAAAATATACTTACTGATAACGGGGTACATCGCCTCGCATGGTACAAATTGCATTAGTGAGAGCTTTTATGTAATTTTTGGCAAGTGTTAATGTCTCTATCTTTGACAGAGTTCGACTATCCTTTTTAACGTGTGGTATAACACGACGAAGCCCCTGAAAACATAACGACATGTCTCGTTACTAAAACAAACAGGTACAAATTTAAACGAGTAAATGGTATTATACTAATAAATATTGGTAAGATGTTGACACCCTGTGGTACTCTAGTGTGAGTTAACTTTATTTGTTGACGTTGACTTTATTTTGCTCTGACATACTAACGGAGAGCCAAAACAATTGCTATTTCAGTATCAAATAGCAGCTGTTTTGGCTCGCCGCTCACTTAGCAGTCAGCTACCGCAGAGTCTACTTCACCAAAGGATGCCTCGTTTATAGGCGAAACACGTATCGTATTAGAGACAGTAGTGTGTCTATCTTAGTGTAGTGGTGTTGGGATTAGTAGTGACGGGGATAGTGCACACAGTTGTGGGAGGTGCTCTTCAAACTAGGTAAGATACATCACTTTATTTTATTACGCGTTTGTTAACTAAGTGTTAACTAATTAATGTTTACCATCTTTAATATAATGGATTCCCGCAAAGTAACGCCTGCTTCTATAATTTATATTCTATATACAATATGTAACGTAATTAACACACACCCTCAGACACCCCAATTAGTATATTATGTTATAATCATAATACATACACTGAATTTTTAGTTAAACATTTTTATGCACTGATTATCAAATTAGTTATACTAATTCCGGAAGAATGTTGTGGTCACAGTACAAATCCACGAACGCAAAGACTTTAACGTGCTTGAAATAAAGTTCATTTTTCATTATTTTTATTAAATGACAGAATTAGTAATGATACAAATAAAACTGCACTCGTAAGTCTTATTGCCTTATGTTACGGTCCATTTCAGTTAGTTTTGACTGTACAGATTTAGTGTGACTGTAATTTACGTACCTAGTTTTAATTATTTTTGGGATAAAAAATTATCTATATTAAAAATGATAGAAATCGATTTAGTAAATGATTCTGAACAAACTACTTTCTCAAAGTGCGTTAATTATGTTACGTGTTGTATATTCAGGTGTGTTAGTTTTGATGTAGATGTTGTCTTCCACTGCTGGTTATATCCTAATGGGTAAACTCAAGGTCGGTAAGTGCGCTATGAAGAGGGTTTTGTTCGGCTTTTATTTGCATGATAGACTTTATAATAAGGATATAACCTGCACAGTACAACAGATCAGTAAGCTGAAATAGCAGTGGGTCGGCCATATAGCTCGAAGAACCGACAACCAATGGTAAAAAAAGGTTTTAGAGTGGCAGCCTCAAAACGGCAAACAATGTGAGGCGGCTCCCTCCACTAGATGGAGTGCTGGTAAGAGATAGAGGAAGTCGATGGGTGCAGGTAAATATGTCTATGTTCAGCAATGGACTTGTGATGGGCTATAACACATTTATGAATTAACTAAGCAATTTTCTTTTCTACTTGTTATACAAAAACGACATAACTGACTGTACATATAATAAAAAAATATATTTCGTAGACTTGTGAGGTCTGCCAAGACACATTGGGGCAGCGCTGTGGACACATGCACTTCCTTGCCCTATGACCATCTTAGAAACAAGGGAAGACCTATGTTCAATGTGAGAAGACTGTGTTCTCAGACTTTATTTATTCTTTTCAATTTTATCTCCAACAAAAATTAATATCTCTATCGTTTCTAACCATCAACAATATGACCAGTAGGTTAGAACTTCAGATGAGTTAATTCCTCTGTGTTAACGCGTACCTACTCTATAACCATTCATCTATTATAGCCTACAAAATCTATTGCTGAACATAGGCCTCCCCCATAAATTGCCGCATAAAATCCCCCCGATTTTGCAGTAGTTGCCACGCTCGACAGGCGAATCGGCAAGAGCAGTTTTTTTTTTATAAATTTGAACGGTTGTTTTATTTTCCCTTCGTAGGCAACACACATGACCCTCACTGGTCGATATAGCGTAGTGGATATTCTTACACCGCCACTTCACAGTTACTGCAAATACACGGTAATGCACTCTAATGCATTAAAGTTACTATTTTCTTGTTATCCTACGAACCGCATTTTTTCTCACCTCAAAAGCACGATTCAACGAATGCATTCGCATTCGTTCCCGCTCATTACTCTCCAGGCGACGAAGATTACGTTCGCGGGCGGAAACTCCGCAACGACGACGTCGTCCCGGCCCCGAAGCGGCAGCTGAACCGCTACTAGCGGCACCTGATGATGTAGAGGTGGCCGGTTTCCGCCTCGGTCGACTAGCACGGCGTAATACTTGCTCATCACTTCCACTGCCGCTATCGTAGAACTCTGCAATATAATGAAACTCGGTCAAAAAAACTTTGTCGAATATAATTAATAGAATCAGGCCTTACTTTGCGAAAATCATTATATTAAAAAAATGGTTGTCTGTAAAGTCGATTTACGGACGATAGTTTAACGTGACAACGCCATAACAAAACATTCATGAAATGATTGCGTGCTTTTATGAATAAAATCGAATTATTTTTATTGAATTATCACTATTTTATATGGATAGAAAGGAGTGAAATAAAATCTGTATTGGCTTGAGCGCAAGCCGATCGTGCCTTTCGCTCGTTCGTACCGCGCTCTCGCTCCGATCGTGCTCGGTTTGACTGGAGCGTAACAGGACAATGAGTCATCATTCTTCGTGCATGCAGTCGCCGTTCGTCGATTTATTAGACGTTGTCACGTCAATAAGGTTAAAATCCATAGAGGAAAAAATCAATTTGCTAAGATCTGCGTAATACAATAAAATATAAGGATGTGTCTTACCTAGTTTGAAGAACACCTCCAGCACTCACTCAATTGCTTGCACTGTCCCCGTCACCACTATATTAGGAAAGACACACCACCGTTGATTATATGACACGTGTTTCGCCTCTATGCGAGGCATCCTCTGGTGAAGAAGACTGCGATGGCTAACCGCTATCTTAGCAGTGGTTTTGGTATTAGTGATGACGGGATAGTGCACGCAATTGAGGGAGGAAGAGAAGTGCTCTTCAAGTTGGGCGCGACACATTATTTTATTTTATTACGTGAATTACGTGGATTTTAGCAAATAGATTTTTAACATCTTTAATACCTTTACTGAACTTATGCCCAAATACTCAAAACACTACTCAGTTTTAAGATGTCGTTAGGTTACATGCAAGAAGACAGCACGATACTTTAAGGCGTATTAATATTGAGTAGCTTTTGAGTATTTAGCCTGCGCCCTCCTTTCTGCCAAGGAGGGTCGCGTCCGTTTACGGCTTAAAGATCTCTCGTCAGATCGTTAAGCCAATCCCAAGAAGGTGGTGTTTAGTGAGTAAAAGTCTCCACATAAGCACACAGCCGGCTGTGTGGTATGCTATGAGCATTCACCACCTCCCTCCCCCGTTACCGGAGGGTTGCCTTTATTTGCTTCGGGCGTAAACGTAAAAGTATTTGACCATTAAACTCATAAATAAATAAAAAATCTGGATATTTATATATTTCAAGCTCTATGGTTTGTTAACAATTTATAATATTGAAGGTTTGCGGTTCACTACTGTGCGATTTACGCGGAATTTTCCGCCACGCACGACCGCGGAATAACCGCTAACAACAGTAAATTCTAACCGCTGCTAGTGACTGTAAATTCCACAGCATTAACTGCCACCAGTGGTATTTCCGGACCAATATGTCTTAAGGACCTTCAAGAAAAGAGCCTACTCCTTTCTAAAGGGCCGGCAACACACCTGCAGTTCCCCTGGTGTTGATGGGCGACGGTGACGAAACTTATCATCAGATAAGCCGAAGCTCGTTTGCCTGCTTTTCCATAAAAAATACATTGTAATAACGTATGAAATATATGTGTTAAAATTGTTAGCCATGTGATGGCGGTGTGAAATAATCAATTCTACACACCATTTCGTTCCGTGGGTGCTGTTGGTGGCACCTATGGTAATTACAGAAAAATCTTGTGGCTTTCGATAGGTGATGATATTATCATCATCATCATAAAGCCCTTCATAAGTCCACTGCTGAACATAGACCTCCCCCAAAAATGCCATAAAGCACGGTCTGAGCCACCTGCATCCATCCACTTCCTTCCATGTCTTCTCGCATGATGATATAAACATCTTAAAATATTTAGACTGGCGACGGTCAGCACTGCCACCATCCACGTGCCAAATATAGCTATTAAAGTAAATCATCACTTCAACGAGAGAGGTCATGAGGCTATGTTCATCAGTAGGCTTATAGGCGGGCTGATGATAATGAAAATATGGTATAATGCAATTAATGAATGATTGCGTGACCATATAAAATCGGTAGAGTAGTGTGTGTTTGAATAAATGAAGCTGAAAAAAATTCTTAAGGTTTGGTTCCACTTAAACAATGTTTTATATATATATATATATATATATATATATATATATATATATATATATATATATATATGTATATATATGTGTGTGTGTGTGTAATTTGCTATTTATTTGTACCGTGTTAATATTGCTGATTGTACGAGTATTATGGCAAATAAAATATTTTAGTGTTAATATTTTGACTAAGGATGGAAGGAGGCGACTATAACTATAAGGCGATTGTGTTTTTGGTTATTTTTCCCACTTTACAGAAGAGTCAATCGGTAGTATTTAGCAGTTAACAAAAACAAAAGTTAAAAGGTGAACATGGGCTGTCACTTTTCAAAATGATATCGTTTTCCGACCTCCTCGCGGACAATGCTGCGAGCGAAAGCTAGTTCCTATAAAAGTCAATATATTTAAATAAAACTAGTTTTTACGGATGTTATCGGCGTACATTAAATAATTTTATATTCCCGACGTTTCGAGTACTTTACAGCACCCATGGTGTCATTGGGACGTAGACCACCTCAGTCCCGTCCCCCAACCCCCGTGACCACGGGTGCTACAAAGTACCTACTTGAAACGTCGAGAGTATAAAATAAGTTAATATACGCTAATAAAACCGTAAAAACTAGTTTTATTTAAATGTGTAGTTTTCGCGTAAATATAAAAAATAATTATGTCAATATATTTTTGTTTTATCCAATTATTACAAATTACAATTAGTATTTATAAAAAAATAACAAGCTAATTTTTTGTCGAAACCTGAAAGTAACAGCATGACAAGAAAATTCGTTGTCTTTACTTTACAAGGATTATTTTTTAAGTATGTACAGGCTTTATTTCTTAAAAACGTTTTGTAAGGTTAGTGTTAAAAAATAAAATATCAAGGCTAACCGATCAACAAAGTTACACTTGCATGACTTTTGAAATGTAAAATCAATTATTTTGCTTATTGTTCCGGTAAAATTTTATTATATTTTTATCACGTGTACTTGGCTCATGCTGCCAAGTTATGAACCCTCAATTCAATTTAAAGCCTTTCAAATAAAACCTCATCTTTCTCTTTTGTTCATAAATAGTTCACGGCTGACCATGACCCTGTCCTATACAAGGTTATTTTTCAAAGATTAGTAAAATTTTGAGCTTAAGTTCAAATACATAAATAATGTAATACCGTTATTGTAGTTTTTTAAAATTCGAGTAAATAAGGTTTTTACTTTTATTTGAAATTATCCCAAATTAAATGTGATTTATGTGCAACAATGGTTTTTGCC
Organism: Parnassius apollo; assembly: GCA_907164705.1. Taxonomy (NCBI): domain Eukaryota; kingdom Metazoa; phylum Arthropoda; class Insecta; order Lepidoptera; family Papilionidae; genus Parnassius; species Parnassius apollo. The sequence continues at coordinate 536,394 of CAJQZP010001706.1, forward strand.
TACCAATATTAATTAATTATTCTTCACCAATTTTTCTTCACCATTCGCCTTCTCTGCAAATTTGGCCGGTTATTACAAAATAACCCTGTATAAGAGAAGACCTGTCCTAGTCTTCACGTAAGACAGGCGGTTTAGCGATCGTATTATCAGACGTCTTGTACTTTTGGATGCTGCTGATTGTCGATTTGAGGATGTTAAATCCACACTCGGTTTTTATAGAAGCAAAATTGTTTATAAATAAATTTCTTATAAGAGGAAACCTCTAAAACTTTTGATTTGATTCTGATATCTTAAAACTCCAACTTATAAAAAGGTTTACCTACACCAAGGTTACTCTACACTATTCCCAAGTGACAAAGGTATATTTTATAAGGATCGAGGCGAAGGAAATTGAGCCAATGGGCTGCTTAATGGCATGCGCTGAAATTAATTTTGTAAAGTGCATACTAATTAAATAGCTAAAACATATTTATTCACTTGCTGCACTGGTCTGCTTTCTGGTATAAATAAAAAACGATTTATATCACTAGCTATCGGAGGCTCCATGGTTGTCATATTTTCAATTCTCCTAGTCACAGGACGAAATTGGATGGTGGGTTGTGATAGACGCCACCTAATGTTTATATTGTATTACATCTTTTAATGACCTTATACAACATGCAAAGTGGAAATACAGGACCTTGTGTTGATGCAGTCTTTGAGGCTGCAATATATATAATGAAGTTAAATATATTTAATGAAGAGATAGAAGAGAGAGAAACGCGTATACAAATAACACATGTAATAGATATGCCACAATCTAAGTTTTTTTTATAAAATATATTTTTACGAGCATACTGTCCACCTGATGGTAAGTGGATGCTGTAGTTCATAGACCTCTACATGTATCCTCGATTAAGAATAAAAAAACGCAGATGCGTTGTCACCTCTGAGGACTAAGATGGAACGCCTCGTTTCGAGTAAAAAAGGTCTCAAGATACTATACGAAACACAGCAGCATTAAGCTGCTATTTTACGCTGGTATTCTGTGAGAGCGTAGTTCCTCCCCGGTCGAGCCGACCCATTCGTGCTACAACCATAACATAGCTGCAGCGGGGCTCTACCACGTACAAAATGTAACTGTTAGTCGCTCACTATAAAATCCACGTTTGCAATAATATCAATAACTCTTACATAACTTATTTGAATTGATTATATACACATACGCATAACGTACATAAGGACGTAACATACATAAGGATATAGACCGCGAATATCAGAAATCGTGGTTTCTAATCCGCCATTCCTGTCGTGAACCAATCCTAGTACAAGCATTTCGGCCTTAATTGGAGTGGTCAAGAAAAGTATTAGTAATGTAAATAGCATTGCTAGTTTTATAAAGTGTAATACCGTATAGCTTTAAGCTTAGAGCCTTGGTGTGCTATTCTTCATCCCTTCTATATCCTCTTTCTCATACTAAGGAAATTTTAGCATTAGTGTATAACTTGTATATTTTGAATGATTACTTTATACTGAATATAATACTTTATTAACTAAATAAAAGAGATAGCATATTGTCTGACTGAATGAGTATAAAGAGTGGGAGACTATCATTTTATAAGTATTCAAGGGTAACAATCCATCAGTAGTCACTTCGGTTTATGGAATTCGGCTGTAGATGATGATGAGACTAAGCATATAACTTCTTACTACCATGTGGCTTGTAACTTAGTTTTTCACTCCCTTAATAACCTACAATAGCACCGTCAACACGTATTTCATCGGAAACCAAACAAGGTATATTGAGGTCGATATTACACTACATAATATTATAATATTATACAATTATAATATTAAAGTAGCCTTCTGATGGGATTCGAACCTTAGGTTCATGAGGCGCAAGGATTACCAAAAACAATGAGTCTTATAAATTTAAATTATAACAAGGTATTAATTTTGACGTCAGCTACTATTATTGCCACGAAAACCTTTACTCAGAGCGACAATTTATTGCGTGCACTTTATTTGCGTTCTCTGGTCACGAATCACGTCATTGAAACATGGTTATATATGAGTAAAGACCAGCGGCTAAGATGGGGAATCCCCAAAAAGTTATAACAGTACTATTTTACAAGCTATAAATTCGCTTGACCCGTATGTACCTATGTATGCACACGCACACTCTCACGCGTGCGTGCGTCACACGCACCGTATTTAGAACTGTTTACCAGGACTGTATTTAGAAATTAAAACTATTACACCTATTTCTTCTTAACCTGTAATTTTATATAATAAGAACCGATGAAAATAGAATAATTTCATGATTATGGCCTAATATTCTCAATAGGATTATTACAGTCCATGAAGAATGTATGTTGGTTGAGTAAATACCGCTGAAGGGTGGATTTGCCTTAATCGCCCGGTTGGCAGGCGGATTGGCGATTGCAGTGACGTCTTGCACCTTTGACGCTAGAGCTGACGCATTGATGCATTCCAAAATTGCGTCAGCTTACATGAATTATATATAGTTCTATACTCATCACGCCGAGTGGACGGATTGGTAGGAGCACCGTAGATACAATCGCTAAAGCCTACGTTCCAAATTTGAATCCCACACATTCAGATTTTGCAATATTGGTTAGTGGTTTCTTTTAATCGGTGGTCAGAGTATCAGAGTACCCTTTGCTATTTTAAAAAATAAGTTAAGTTACAGCCTTTTAACGTCCCACTACATGGTAAGAAGAGGCCTTTATATTTCCGAAAGAGTTATACGGATATACGCCACGCTGCTTCAAAGTATGTGTTACGATATTTATATGCATTCAATTATTGGTGGTGATAGCGTGTGCGTGTACGTGTGCGCGCGTGCGTGTGTGTGTATCAATAGTGTCAACAAGTGGTAAAATTAAAAATGTTGTACAACCGACTTCAATACGACTGAATCAATGTATTCAAAGTCAATTAAATACGCATTATTAAAGATAACTCAAATACTACCGGTCAGATCTTTATTAAATTTATATGGGACCACACGAGAAGCACCAGCTTTCAGATAAAAAAAGATCATCATCAAAATTGGCTCGTGGTTCATTCAGAGAAAAGTTATGAGATAACACACGTGAAAAAAGAACATACAGTGAATTGAATACCTACTCCTTTTTGAAGTCGGTAAAAATGAAACTGAATATTTGGCAACTCTTTTAAAAATGAGGGTAAGAGTTTGTGCAACAAGTAGTCCGTACATACGTCTACTGAACTTTGATATTACGAATACGTGACGTGACTGCACGCTTGATAAACTATTTACGTAAGAACTTGAGTGCAGACCAATCGATTTAATATGCACCGCTACGGGTGATTTCCTTAATGCTTATCAGCTTCACACTAGTCGATTCTTGTAGAATGATTAGGTTCCTTAACGTTTGTTTTAATGTTAAAAATAGAAGTACATAATATATACATTTTCATACGGTTTGTTATAAGTAGTAGTTAGGGTTTATAATGCTTTGTTGTAATATTTTAACCAGTCTGGCTAAAATGTATACAAAGGGAGAAAAAATCTAGTCCATATTTGACTATTATCTTAAGTAGCTGCTAGAGCATATATTATCACCATATTATTAAAATTTGTGACCATTGACATTGTAAAATTACTTTTGAAAAAAGGTGAAGAGGTTTTTTTCGAACCAGTGATAAAGTAAAAAATGACTTTCAATGAGAATTACAACATGTAATCTATATAGAATAAAAAAAAATCTATTCTATTTTATTATTTCGCTGGACTGCGTGATATCTTTTCTTCTGGATAGGATTCTATTCTCTTTTTTTTCTGGTTCCATTCTCAGGAACGGGTAGAGGTATCAAGTTGAAATATGTATCAAACACTAGGAAGCGAGGTCCCACTGAAGTAAACGAAAATCCGAAAATCGTTAATTTATATTTTTGCTTGCACATAAAAATAGGTTTTTTCGATTACAAACCTACACTGGCAGTTGAAGCATCGACCATGATATAGACCGATGTATAGGTAAGCATTACTTTCATTGCAAAGTTGAGTTTGTTTACTCACCTTAGTTTTTGTTATTTTTTTGTGTTTACGTGATATCTTCGTCAATTGTGAATCGTTTTTGATGATTCTTCATTAATTAAATAGGACTTCAGGGATGTTCTCATATATATAAATTGGATTAGAGGAAAGATTCCTCCGATTAGGTGCAAAAATAAATTTTCGCAACAGAAATTTTCCTTTTACATTTTAAGGTCACCAAAATATAATTTTTCGAGACTAGTTACCATATTACAACTTCTATGCAACAACTGATTTGTGAAACGTTCTGCTTAAATGAACATGACCATACTGTCCTTACTTAACATCTTCTCTTTCATCATTTCGTTTATCTCATTTGAGTTGAAACATCGAACGTGACAGGAAAGTCACTAAAGTTGAAAATAATTCATTTCAGTTTAAACATTCGATTAGATACAATATGTAATGATTGCCATAACTCTTTACGGCGATTAATTGAGGAACGATTACGAGTATTACTTACTTGACCAGTTCGAAATCGAAAATCAACGATATGAATTTTTGGCGGTTGGAAGATAAATCAAGAATTTTTTTATGGAATAAGGGTAACAAACGGAAATAAAGTCCACCATGGAAGTGGATACAGTGGCCCATAGACATTTACATCTATCCTCTATTATGATCAAAATGCACCAAAACCACCCCTGAGGACTAAGATGGAATGCTTCGTTTCCAGTTAAAAGGGTCTCAGGTTCTGTAAACTCACCATACGAAACACAGCAGCATTAAGCTGCGAAGTCCTTTTTCGGTCCAGCTGACCCATTTGTTCTACAACCATAATATAACTGCAACATGGTTCTATCACGTATGCAACATTGCATACATTAAACATATATACATTACTATTTGTACAATCATGTAATTATGATATTTATTATTTGTAATTAGTGTTGAGTGTTCATATGGTAAGGTGTTAAAATGAATATAAAAAAATGAGATGAATTAAAATGAAAGTTCTTGAAATTGCAAGGAATCACATACTACCCATTACTGTCATAGTTAAACAGCCATTACTTCACAATATAATCATGAAATTTTCAATTACTTTGATTCTGGTAAAAATGACCAACAAAATAAATGTTCGATATAACAGTCGGTATGAAATAAAATCTATGAAACAAAATACATCAATTCGTTTCGCTTTTCTCCATCGATCTCTCATCTTTGTTAAATAATTAAAAGAGGCAAAGGTGCACGTCATCTGATGGTAGGATCCTGTGGCCTATTGTTATCTAAATTTCTATACTTAATCAATACAATATGCAGATCTGATATCACCTACTACTAGGGAAGAATACCTCGGTACAAGTAAATGGGATTCTCGGCACGAACCATACGAAACAAAACAGCATTTCTTGACGTCAGGTGCCTGGTTATGGAGGTTAGCGGGATCCGAAGCACGGTTGCACCGCTGGCCGTCCGTAGATAGTTGGGGGCCCAATTAATGAGCCAGCCACTCGTGAAAGGCTGCCCCGCCATCTTACGAAAAATCCTCGGATGGCTCCACCATGCCGGTTGGCAACTGGAGGAGAGGGCTCGGTGGCGATTTCCAGGGGGGTTAGGACGTCCCCGCGATCTCCTTGCTAGGTACCATTGATGTTGTGACTTTGTTTGCGTCCCTAGGTTATATGTGTGACGCCTCGTCCAACTACCATTATCTCAACATATCCAGCATATGCGTAAAAATACGCATCAAAGTGCTAGCTCAACATCGCCGTAGTCCTTCTTTTTAAACTAGAGTTTTCTTTAAACTTTCAATTATGCTACTCATCACTTTTTGTTTTAGGATATCGGGGTTACTTGTTTTCATACCTATCATATAAGATTTAGTACGTCAAACCCATTATCAAAATAAAACACACTCTAACGAATCAGCAATCGACTAATCGACTGCCTCATTGGTGCAGTAGTCGTTAACGCGGTTGCTGATCCTGAGGTCCCGAGAATCCCGAGTCGCGCTATAATTCGTTACAGGGTTTTTCTGTCACGAAGTTAGCATAAGTGGAATCCCGGAATCAGGTAGTTGGCAGTGTTTCACCAAAGCACTTACTCTAACGATTCACGCAACAGGCAGATCAATTGTATGGGCGGTCATGTTCATTTTCTAAAATGAGCAGATTTAGACATGTGATAAAAAGTTTTGGATGCAGTTTTTGTTTCACCAAAATCGATCTAAGATTTTATGAAGCAAATTTCTCCATTTCATTAAATTTTTTCACCTCCCGTATCTCATGTTCTCAACGCACCATCTTGTCTTACCGAACCTAGAGGTAAAATATCAAAAAAAAAAATATTTTTTTGATGGGACTATCGCAAAAAACCGTTCTTAGTGAGCGTGGTATTTCGCACACTTTTATATACACATTTGATAAATCCAGATATCCCTAAACAATTTGTGGATTACACAAAAGATCGCCCAGTAACAAACCAAGTTTCGCAATAATAGATATAAAATATATAGATCGATTTTTTTAGTGTCATCATATGCATTGCATATGCATTGATTTTAGGATGAAAAGGACGAATGCAGCTCAGGTAGATAGATAATTGTGTTTAAAGTAGCTTATAACGTTTTTTATAGTTACTTGACCGTGACGCCCTAATTTCGCTTTCTTGTACCATTAAATTCCAATAATGCCTAAACAAATCACAACCATTTCGTTACCTTTCTAACTCGATCGAAACTTAGAAAACGTGAATAGTGCTTATTATCTTCGATGTGATATTGCTTGATTGTGAATTTGATTGATTTTTATTGTATTGCGTTTTGAAGGTAGTAGAGTTTTATTATTAAAAAAAAACTGCTTGTAGTGGCGGCGTAGGAGAACCAACTACCCCGTATCGTCCCGTGGGTGTCGTAATAGGTCAGCAGCATTGTCCAAATAACAACATTTAAAAATAATTAAAAACTGCGGTTGGCAAATTACAGGCAATATGAGGGGGAGAGCTATTTACAGCAGTGGACGTTTGACAGGTATTTAATCATCCTGATGGAAGTTTTCTTTTTTAAAGTAAATATAATATAATAACGTATAATATGAAAATCAATCAAAGAGTGGAAGGGGAATATATATTAACTTTGCTTCAAATGCTAACCTCAGCAGGAAATTTAAGGCCGCTATGTGAGTGGTGAAAGGAAGTGGATCTGAGATGGGCTATAATGATAATAATAATGCAGAAATTTCGAAGCACTTTAAAAAGTTAAATTGTGTGGAGTGGACGTGTACCTAACATAAGAATTGTCAGAAAGAAGATCAATAAAATGCTAAGTAGTAGTAAGAAGTAATTTAGTGCTGCCAGTATCCATAACATGAAAAGAATACTTACCACGGTTTTGTTCTATTTTTGCATCACATTGTTCCATTTGTAAATCACATTCATCTATTTTTATATCTTCTACATCGGGTTTAATGTCGTAGCACTCGGAGGACTCATCCTCGTAAAACAGCATCATTGGGATCGGTGACAGTGAATCTTGATCGTCCATAACACCGTTCGCCCATTGGGTCATTATCAGATCTGTAACAATAAAAAATCAGTTAATGCGTGAAGCGTTTCATCACCACCACCAACATTGTAGCACATAATATAACAAATTGATAGAAGTTTAAGTTTAAGGTGAACCTGGTTTCTGTTGTATTTTTTCAAAAATAGAATATGTTTGACAAACAAGTACACAATCCACCTGATGGTAAGTGGATACCGTGGCTCATAGACATCTACATTTATCCTCGATTATGAATCAATATGCAGATGCGTTATTACCCCGGCGGACTGAGATGGAATGTCTCGTATCCAGTAAAAAGTGTCTCAAGTTATTTACACACACCATACGAAACAAACAGCATTAATTTGCTATTTTATGTTGGTAATTTGCGAGAGCGTGGTCCTTACTTGGTCGTGCCGACCCGTAAGTGCTACTCGTACAACCATAGAATAACTGCAGCATGGTTCTACCACGTGTAACTTTTATTATTTATATTTTGACGTGTTTACTGAAATTAATTACAAAGCTCTTTTTAATTTTTAGATTTTGATGTAACAGACAATTAAAGATTAATTAATAACAGTAATCTTGCCCGCTTAATTTTAATACAAATAAAACTTAAAACACATTTTTTGTGAATTTTCTTTATAACTACAATTATAGCCACGTGTTATTAAATAAAAGTATATCATGTTTTCATTCATATTTTTATTTTCTATACCCAAACTTTGGATGCCCTAGGGTCTAAATCATATGATACCAAAATCTATCTATGCTTCAACAGAGACATCCGTATCTGTTGAAGCATAGCTCTATCGATAAAAAACTTATCAGCAATTTCGTTTAACTAGCTTCGGAGATATTATTGTATTACATAAGTACTTTGTGATAAGTATGCTAAAACATTTGTATAGATCCCTAACTTACTTCGTTTATTGAAGCGAAATGAAAATATCAACCTAATAACGTCAATTTTTAAGGATAGTTTCTTTTTTCAGATATCTGATGGTTTGTAATTCAAAAGCAAGTTGTAATGACAGTGCTGCGAGATGGTGAATGATATAGGTTTGTCGGTGTGGGGTTACTTGCGCCGTCGCCTAGCGACCGGAGCCGCCCTCGAGCCGCCCAGTGGTTTTTTTTTATAGGATAGGATGACAAACGAGCACACAGTCACCTGATGGTAAGTGGTTGCTGTGGCCCATAAACATCTACATCTATCCTCGATTACGAATCGAAATGCAGATCCGTTGTCATCCGTGAGGAATTAGGTGGAATGGGTGAATAAGATTCTCTATACTCACCATACCAATCACACCAGCATTAAGCTGCTAGTTTACATGTGTTGTCACCCCTGGGGACTAAGATAGAATGACTCGTTTCCAATAAAAAGGGTGTACGATTCTCTATACTCACCATATCAAACACAGCAGGATTAAGCTGTTATGTTACGCTGGTATTCTGTGAAAGCATGGTCCTACCCCGGTCGAGCTGATCCATTCGTGCTACAACCATAATATTAATTAATTTGTTCCATGACATTTGCTTAAGCCAAGATTTAAAAATATTTTTGTTGTGTTAGTAATAAATTCTGAAATTCTTTTGTTGTTAAAGTTAACAACAAAATATATATAAGTATAAAATGTCTGTATTTATGAAAGTTCTATAAAAATAACCTCAAGTTATTTTATAATAGAACTTTCATAAATACAGACATTTTATTAAGTACAATAACAGAAAAGAATAGTGTACACAATTTCATAAATTTATTCTGTCTTCTCACTTAACTTCCTTTTCCATACTTTAACTTTGAGTAGAAGTTCATTCTCAAGTCTCTTCGTCTATTCATTAAAATCATGATGCTCGTCTCTAAATATTCCATATTCGCGCAGTTTTAACATTAATTTATGAGGGAGTAATAATGGATAATTTCCTCTTTTGTGTGAAGAGGCCGCACTGAAACAATTTTTCCTACTTTCAAACGCTTTGTATTGAGAATAGCAACCTAACGAAATATCCTATTCGACAAGTGCATCAACCGCCGCGGAGTTAGTGGATGCATTAATTAATTGCGGTGTATTTAGTACAATTCGTTACCATTGTATGATATTTATAAAATGGCCACTAGTTCGCAATATTAAATTTGATTAAAGTTAACTAAAAGTTTTTGTACGATAAAGAATAAAATTTAATTATTACATAAATCAAATCAAATATTCTAACCTCAACTACAGCATCACTCTACCACGTAAAGTGTAGCGGTAATAAAAATATTGTGACAAATTAAACATTCTTAATGTTAAGATAAATTATCTAAAGACTACTATTTAATAGTTAGTTATTGTAGATAAAAAATCGAATTTTAAAACTTTAAATTATTTTGTTTTAAGATTGACTTGACTTAAAAAAAATTTATCATTTTATGTACACGGAAAAACACTTTTATTACGTTCATAGCTTAGTGACCTTAAATTTTGTATTACTTATATGAATAAATATTTTAGAACGAAACCAATAGGAAGTTACGACGACCATTGAGCTAATCGGCTTGGCGAACTTTGAGAAATCGGAGATCTATTTTATATACCTATTTAATTTTATTATAATATCGATAAAACAACATTTTATACTTGTTTACTTCAAGTTTACTTCAATTTTTGTCATGTTACAACAGGAATACACAGAGGAAGAAGGATGTTATATCAAAAAGGAAACCACGCGGATATTGCCACACTATTACGTTTACCGAACAACGGGTAAGCACCCGTAGTTTGTAATACCGTAATCACCTGTAGTTATCAATCCATTTGCGGTTTGTAATAAACTAGAGTTTCATATAGAATATATGATTATAATAATAATGATATCTTCTTAGCTGATTACGACGATACCTTTCTAAGTAAACGTAACTGTAGTTCATGAAGAAAGATGTAACCTCAGTATTTTTTTAAATTAAACAATTAAACGTTACTCCCACATTATTTACTCCGTTTCATTTTCTATACAACCATATGACAAAATGTGTTGTTGGTTATGTTTAAAATATTAAATTTGATTTTGATTAAAACTACTTTTACGGATTTTATCGCGTTTATTTTTGCTTTTAATTACTTTTATTTTTAATTCCCGACGTTTCGGGCGCTTTCCAGCACCCATGGTCACGGGGGACTGAGATGACTGACGTCCCGATGTCATTGTTAAACCCGGAGTACCTTCAGCTTTTTTAATTTAATTATTGTTTATGGTCCGATCTATGCAAAATGAACTGACTATGTCTTGAGGTCTTGCAGTGGCAAGAGAAAAAAAAATTGATTTTCTTATAGGTACCATAGTTCTAACCCGAGACCATTAGTGAGCCACGCTTTTAAATAAGACCGGCCGAGTTTAAGTTTTTCTACAAGTGATCTTATTCAATATGCACTAAACCTGGCAATTTATAACTCCGCACAGTTTTAAACATTGAAAAACACTAATAATCTTCTATACATATAAAATCCTTTGTCCTGAATGACTGACTAACGGATCAACGCACAGCCTGAAGGTTGACTCACGCTAGTCCGAGTCGGGTCCGAGCCGAGTGTCGGCCGTAGCACGGTCACCGAGCCGATCCCGTGCCTGAAATTACAAAGACGGGCCTAGACCGAGCAATTAGCGTTGCGCCGTGACGCTGTATACTTATCCGAGCAAAAATAGTGTTATAAGTAGACTACAATCATGTTGAAGTTTGACGATCTGGAATTAACGGCTATTGTGATCACTCTGGACGATGAAGAATCTGATAAATCTTCAACTACAAGCAGGGACCGAGTTGTTGCCGAGCGTAGACCGATGCTCGGCCGTCACTCGGTTTTCGTTTGGTATAGCGTGAGTGTGTCCATACAAAATATATGTAATATTAGTAGACCGTGCTACGGCCGACACTCGGCTCGGACCCGACAGGGTCTAGCGTGAGTCATTCTTAAACCCCTAATCGTAGAGAACTGAAACTTGGAGGGTGTGCTTTTTGTATGACCTAGGTCTCCGATAAGAAACGGTTTTCCGAAATTCTACGCCTAAGGGGGGAGAAAACTGGGGGCAAATTTGTATGGGATAACGTGATTCCTTGGTCGAATCTACTTCAAATTTTGCACAAACATTCTTCAACAGAATTGATGAAGACGTGTTTCATATTTTATTGAAACTCATCACCTAACGGAGTTAAAAAGGGGTAGAAAGTTATTTTGGGTGTGATTTGCGTCGAAGTTGATATCAATACTCCCTAGTACTTTTAATTTAAATTAGATTTTATTTTGACACCTGCTTGAAAACTCAAAATGTTGAATTCACTTAAATAAGCTTGTTGCAATGCAATACTCTTTAAAATTGGAATGACGAATTTATAAGAATATTTAAATTTTAACAATTAATAATCATAACACACCCAGTATACTCTAAGCCTATGTTACACACAATATAAAAAAAACTATAATATGGAAAAACTAAAACTAAAAATTTAAACTGTCATAAAGACCTGCTCCCCGTGGTATCGTGCCAAGAACGCTGGCTGCGTTTCCTCGCTGAATAGCCTTTAAGCGAGAAAAGAACCAGCCCTCTTATTACCGGCAGCGACGATTAAAATCGGATTAGAATTCGAAATTTTAATTTTATTTGTTCATGAATTAATTGAATGAAAAACTCACTTTATACCTTGATTTTCCTTCGAAAATTTCTTGGAAATCTCGTAGATTACCTACTTAGCGAATATTTGCGATTGCTCTATAATTGTTTGGAAGTTCATTTTCACTATTTCATAGTTAATTGTTGTTATCATAATTAAATAAGATTCTTTGAGTTTGATTTGTTAGTGTATAATATAGAGTTTTAGTTTTAATTGTAAAAACATCTGTTTGATTTGTTTTAGATAATCTTCGATCAACAGTTGGTATTGTTGATCGAAGTGTATAATCATATAGTTTTCTTTTTGTTTTAATATAGATATTTAAGTAGGTAGTATTTTGTCTTAGAAGTTTAATTTAGTGTGTATTGTTTTTCGAAATTTTCTTATATTTATAAGTTATTTTTTATATATTTATATTTATAACACTCTACATATGGTGGTTTCTGCCAGTTAATTGCAGTCGGTCCAATATACCCATTTGTATTTGAAGTGTATAGAAATGGCAACCTGTATGCTAAATTTAGTACAGAAGACTAACACATCAAAAGGTTGCGTTTTTCCCAAGATAATTATAATAGTCTCTTTGATGCCTACGCTAACGCTGTTGGTGACAATAACACTGATGAGCGTCCAATAGTCAAAAACCGACGCATTAAAATGGCTGTATCTCCGACGTTCATTCAACCTTCACCAATTTCTAATGTTGTACAAGACTTTCATTCGCCTACTTATACAGTTATTGAAACTGAATGTGAGTCAGATTTACTCACATCTTTATCCACGAATAATTGCATAGAATCTGCACTTTTTCAATTCCCAAGGGTCAGTCCAAAATGAAGTCAGTTTCACAAATAAGTTACAAAAAAAAAATAAGGTGAAGAAACATAGGGTTACCAATATGGTCAGAAAAGTGCAACTTAAAGGATTAAATAATGCTTATTAAGCGCTTATTCAGGTAATCATATAATTTACCATGACTGTCATTTACTATATCAATCTGTTAATGGGGTTAATATAAATTTAAATTTATTAAGTCATTAATTAAACAAATCATGTATTTATTTTACACGTAATAAAAACGGTTAAACCAATTATAATAATTAGAGGCAACATATTTCTTCTTCTCACTTACAAAACCTTAGGCATTCAAACAATATTACTGTCCATTACTCTGCAAACAGGTCGGATTTGTGTCCAGGAGTAAAGACACGGGAAACAGCCGAGTTGGCGCGCGCAACGGTGCGTGCCCATGGCACGGCAAAAAAATATGCTTAAGATTACGCCAGTAGTCATTTGGTACAAAAAATCGGCACTCCGGTCTAGAGCGTCTACCTTCACGCGAATTATTTTACACGCCATGATAGCTTGGTGATACGCTCGCCGTGCTTGCAATGAGTTGTCAAAGAACCGGGGTGAAATATGGTGTGATATAAATATGATTAGTATCCATAAAGGTGCTTGTAGAGGTGCTTAAAAATGCCTTTTGGATCTTTTCCGAAAGAAGAACATAAGTGCTTTCATACGGATTCCAAACACAACAACTAGTTTCGAGCTTCGAGCGTACCAGAGCACTGAATATTAAACGTGTGTTACGCTTTCGTTACGAAACTTTTTAGCATTTCTGAGAACGAATCCCAAGCGTATGTATGATTCCTTAGCTAACGTTATTACGTGAGCGTGGAATGTGAGCTTTCGATCATGATGTCATTATATGTCAACGTGCATATTATTGTCATCAATGGCAGTAAGGCAAATCACTAAGCTTACAGGGCACACATTAGTGTTAGTGCGAACACTTCGTAAAAGTAATCTACGTTACCATTTTACTCAGTCAAAAAAATATATATATATATATATATATATATATATATATATATATATTAATCAATAAATTATATTGAATAAAAGTCTCCGTAGTTCGATGGTGTGTCCAAAATCCAAATTGTGTTCACTTCCTTAAGTGAACACAATTTGGATTTAAGACACGTGGTGAGGCTTTTTCCTTTGTGATGAATGTTTCTGATTATAAGATTTACTTTTCATTTTCACCTAGTGATACTTCTATTCAGGATCAATTAATTTGAGTTGATTCAAGAAATAAAAGCGAGCTTTACAAAAATTTTTAAATATATATTAATCAAAGAGATATTTGTTGTCACTTATGTTTACTGCTGCTTCCTCCTTCATCTTAATGTAATTTGAGAAAAATTCGCTTTCACTATAGCTTTAAATTCCTCAGTTCTTGAGCTACAAACTTCTTATCTTATTAAATTAAAAAAACTCGCTACGAGTTAATTTATTTGATGTCATTGTTCAGGATTGATGCCAAGATAGAAGTGAGTTTTGTTCTCTTTTGCTTTTTGAAAAAATTAAATTTCTACATTTTACGCTTTAAATTTCTAAATTTTCGCATACCATAAACAATTGGAATATTTTGGGAGCACTGGCCCACAGACTATTACATAAATGAAGTCCCAGTAGACAGATATCAAATAAGTAATGCAGGTGCACAAATTATAATAATTTAGTTTTATTTACAGGTGTACAACACAATATACGTTATGACGTATGTCTTACTATTTTATGTTAGTATTCGAATATTATCTTTCGTAAGGTGGTGACGGTGTAATTTTGCATTGTACAATATTATACACCTGTATTAACATGCGAGGCTAAGTTCTATCAAAACGTATTAAAAGCGAATGTTTTTTTTATTATTATGAAATTTTTGACAAATATTATTCTAGACAAAACCAGTTTTAAATGGCTTCCTGTCATCAAATTTGTTTAATAATATCTAAACCAAAATCACTTGCTTGACATTTGTATCATGACGGCAAGAGTTTTTGGATAGTTCATTACGAAATGGATACAGTTTTTAATAATGAATGTGTACCAGTGACTTCGAAGATAGCCTAAGACATAAAATGGTATTTTATCTCTTCTTTAACATAGTGAGTTAGGAAGTTACGATGCCGACCAAATGTTAACATTTTACAAATCATTGATCATGACATAAAACAATCGACTGTGCGATGGCAATCATATAGTGCCTGACAGTATGACATTCATGTGACGTACAATTTACACTCGGTACTAGTAAAACAGTTTTTCTACATGGTAGAGCTGGTAGAGCCAGGCTGCAGTTATATGGTTGTAGCACGAACGGCCTGGTACGCACTTCTGAGCGACCCTCTGAGGCGGCGACTATAGGCCCAGCAGAATCTGACATTAAGGACGATCGTCGGAGCAGGTCGCTACGTCCGGAACGACGTGATAGCGGCCGACTTGAAGATCGAGAACATCACCGACTTCGTGGCCCGGTTAGCGCGCGGCATGTTTGACCGTGCCGATAACGGGCCACACGAACACCTTAACGGCTTTGCGCCGTTACACACCCGGCCACCGGACGGGCGACCTCTTCCAAGAGAACTCCTCTCTATATGTGATTAGAGAGTTGAGTAACAACCCACAATGCCGCAGAAAGGCCAACTCAGACTTACCAAATAACCACCTTTTTCCGTAGTCGGATAACTACGGAAAAACAATTTACCGCCACCACGGAAAAAACCCGTGTATGCTATCGAGCCTAAAATAGGCTAAAGGACTGTCCCATAGTAATGGGATATGAGGACACCCGGGCAATGGGGGATACCCCGAGGCCCGATACCTGCATTGTCCCCGGACATTGTAGACGACATTCAACATTCAACAAAAATGTAGCACGAACGGGTCGGCTCGACCGGTGTAGGACCACGCTCTCACAGAATACTAACTTAGTACTGCTGTGTTTCGTACGGTGAGTGTGAGAAGTGGAGACTTTTTTTACGAAAAACGAGGCATTCGATTTTAGTCTTCAAGGGTAACAAGGCATCTGTATTTCCGTCAAGAAATTCTCAATACCTAGGCTGCACTAAAAGTATCGGTAGTGGAATATTTCCACGGTTCCTGTCATATTAAAATCTTTTTAATTGCAAACTCCTTGGTTTTACCAATCGAATATCATTTATTTATTTAAAAAAAGATTCTCGGTCTTGTCCATTGAGCTATTACGTACTACGAACTAGAGGCGACACTGCATTCAGCTACTATGTTCCACTCAACTGCGGTTCATACACCGCACTTTAATCATTCACTCGCTAGGCGCTTGTAGAGTTGACACGTGTTGTGTTGATTTAAAAAAAATCTCTTGATAAAAATATGCTGTCGCGTGTACTTAGATATTGCACAAATAATTCAAGAAATGTCAGTAAAAACCAAGGAATTACTTTTCATCGGTTAATAAGATACTTAATCAATAAAAAAGTATTATAGAATAATAATAAAGCAAATTATTGCTAAGACGCCATCTCGTGTCATGAAATATAGATTATGAAATTAATATGTTCAGATGCGACATTTCTGTGGGTACTTAAGTGTAGGTCGAATATATTATTATACACATTTTTTTGTAGAAACATATGTAAGTTATAATAATTAGGCTAAATTTTTCATGTTTAAATCTGCTTATTATTCTTTTATTTTATTTTTAGGTTTCCATATCAAAGTCAAAGTGGAATAAATTCGTCCATTTTTAACTCTCGCGTGCCCAGGATTTATGAACGACTCTTATCCTAATTTAAATAAATATATTTGTAATTTAAATGTTATGTTAATAAGTTTTGTTAAATACACATTTAGTATGTTTTTTTTTATATTTGACGTAGATACCTTTTAAAATGTTCAGATAAAAATATAATTAAAATGTAATTGTGATATAATATTATGTAATATTATATTAAATAAGCAAATATAATATACAAAATAAATTACAAAATTTAAATATTGTTCTTGATATAATTTACCTATTTAACAATGTAGCTTACCACGAGTGGTTAAGGGGAATATTAGTAATGTTTATAGCATTGTTAATATTCTTTTTTTTTAAAGAAAAGAATAATCTACTATTACCTACGGATCATTCTACCTATGTTTATTCTATGATAAAAAAACCAACCGCGCGAACACAGAGTAGCGCACATTTTTTGTTTGAGATAGCTGTTCTAGTACGTAAGTACATATTACTTCAGTGGTCTTGTCACAAGGTTTTGTCAAACTTGTTTAGTCGTTGAGAAAAGGAAATTAAATCGAGAAAATTCAAGAGCGATGATTTATTATGACTTTCGAAGTGGTTTAACACAAAAACAGTGTGTTGGCCGGATGATTTCTGCATTTGGTGATGAGCCCCATCCAAAACCACAATTTATCGCTGGTTTGCTGATTTCAACGTGTACGTGTCAAGCTCAGTGATGATCCCCGTCAAGGTCGTCCAAAAACTGCAGTCACCGAAGAAAACGTTGATGCTGTGCGTAAGCTGATTGAGGAAGATCGACATGTGACATACCGCGAAATTCAGGCAACTTTAGACATTGGCATGAGTCAAATACAATTAATAATCTTGCATGAACAATTAGGTGTAAAAAAGTTGTTTTCCTGATGGATACCGCATTGGCTCTGTGAAGAGCAAAAAGCGGCTCGCGTTACTTGGTGCGTCAGAACTCTCGAAAGATTCCACGCAGGATCCTCAAATGCTGTATACAACATCGTATCAGATAACGAATCCTGGATATACTCTTACGAACCCGAAAAAAAAAACCAGTCACGAGTTTGGGTGTTCGAAAATGAGTTAAAGCCAATAAAAATTGTTCGTTCACGGAGTGTTGCAAAAAAAATGGTGGCCACGTTTGTCTCCAAAACCGACTATGTTAAGACTATTCCTCTTGAGGGACAAAGAACGATTAATGCAGAATGGTATGCTAGCATTTGTTTGCCACAGGTCGTTTCTGAACTCCGTAAAGAGAACTGCAACCGCCGCATCATCCTCTATCACGACAATGCGAGTTCTCACACCGCACACAGAACAAAAGAGTTTTTAGAGCAAGAAAACATAGAATTATTAGACCATCCGCCGTACAGCCCCGACCTAAGCCCTAATGATTTCTATACTTTCCCTAAAATAAATAATAAAGATTTTCATCTCGTGGACAGAGATTTTCATCACCTTAAGGAGCTGTGGACGCCTACAAAACGGCCATTTTGAGACCACAACTTCCGAATGGAATGGTTGCTTCAATGATTGGTTCCATCGTATGGAAAAATGTGTCAAATTTCGCGGAGAATACTTCGAAAAGCAATTAATACATTTTAAATAGTAATGTTGTGTCACTTCCTTGATTTCCGAAATTTTCAGTGCCGCCCTCGTAGCTGCCCGGAGTCAGGAAGTTGGCGGTGTCTCACCCCCGTGCCTCGAAAAGCACGTAAGGCCGTTGGTCTTGCGCCTGACCTCTTGTGTGTATTTGAATGGGTGCCTATGTGATTTATATTCACATTTGGACCGGGTAGGTGGCGCTGTGGTCGAGATCTAGAAATGATTCGTGCGAAGCCGGGGCGGATCACTAGTAGTTAAAATAAAATCAAATATATATAATACTTAGAGAGGCATATAATATTACGTAATTTGTTTTTCTTGGAATAGGCTATACCCATTTGGATGAAATTTTGTATTTATATAATGCCAGGTTTGTCTAAGTAAGTATCACAAATGGGATAATTACGTTTTTTATACGCCAAACAAAGCTCGGTCCTGCAGGTACTAATAATTAATGTGTTTGTGGATGTTAAATACTGATGAAGAATCGTATTTAATAGAGTTTTAGTATTTAGTAACGAGTGATCCACGGACATCTATATTTATCCAAATTAATTAAGAATCAAAATTCAGATGTGTTATCACCTGTGAGGACTAAGATGGAATGCCTCGTTTCCAGTAAAAAGGGTCTCTACACTTACCATACGAAACCCAGCAGCATTAAGCTGTCTATTTTACATGGATATTCTGTGAGAGCGTGGTCCTACCCCAGTCGAGCCAACCCCTTCGTGCTAATATAATATAGCTGCAGCGTGGCTCTACTACGTTAAAAACTTACACTCCTTAGAAAAGTCAAACTAAGAGCCAAATTCTTTGAATTCTCTGTAGGTCTGTAATCATCCTGCGAACACTTTCACATGAATTATATCTTATCATACATACATTATCTTACGTGCTAGAGCCATACTGCGGCCACATTGTGATTGCAACACGAGTGGGTCGGCCCGACCGGAGTAGGACCACGCTCTCACTGAATACCAGCGTAAAATACCAGCTTAATGGTGCTATGTTTCGTAAGGTGAGTGTAGAGAACTGAAGACCCTTTTTACCGGAAACGAGGCATTCCATCTCAGTCTTCAGACCTGGCACCACGCATCTGCATTTTGATTTTTAATTGAAGATAAATGTAGATGTTTATGGGCCACAGCATCCACTTAACATCGGGTGGACTGTGTGCTCGTTTGTCTCCCTTATACTATAAAAAAATCATACAGCTGTAAAAAGCCAGCTATAAAATAGACACAAATCATTTTATTTGTGGAGTTTTTATTCAAGAAGTCTGTATACATTAATACGTCGATATACATTTTACTATTTTTAGCAGGGATGGGAGATGTGATAAGGATATAGAACGACGAGTGAATGCAGGAAATAGAGTAAATGGGGCTCTATTGTGAAGAGTCAAAATGTGTCGAAAAAGGCACGTATGGCAATTCACAATGCTGTGTTGGTCCCTACTTTAACGTATGGTAGTGAAAGTTGGGTGTGGCAGAAGAAGCACGAGAGTAGAATGAACGCAGTAGAAATGCGGTCGTTAAGGAGTATGTTAGGGCTGAATCTGAATGACAGGGTAAGAAATTGTGTGATAAGAGAAGAGTGTGGTTTGCAAGATGATGTTGTGACCAGGATTAAGAAAGGAATGCTTCGGTGGTTTGGTCGTGTGGAAAGAATGACAAAGAAAATTTATGTTGCAGAAGTGAATGGCAGAGTCGGAAAGGGACGTCCTAGGCGAAAATTAATCGACCAAATTGGCGATTTATTGAAAACGGGCCAAATTAGGAGTACCCTTAACCGACGAGCATGTATGCGTAGGTATATGGATGAGAAGGAGGCGAGAGAGGTGTGTCAGGATCGTGCCCAATGGAAGTCTGTAGTCTCTGCCTACCCCTCTGGGTGACAGGCGTGAGTGTTTATATACTACTTTGTTCATCTACGATATATTTATTTTAAATTTAACTTTCACCGTGATCACCTCGCACGATATAATAATTTTGACATTTGAACGAAAGTATGAACGTTGAAGCTCTTATATGACATTGAAGAGTATGAATGAAAAAGCTGGCATTTCCCGAGTCGTCGATTACGACAATCACAAGTAAAAATAGATTTCACCATCAAGATCATGCTAGACGTAAAATAACTAAACCGACGACACCGTACTAATACGTTCGCCAAACGTATCCTGCATAAAAAGGGAAAGCTCAACTCCAGCAGCAACTCTATTAGGACTCAGGACGTCACATCGAAAAAGTGGCTCAAGGTTATCGCCGTATTGATCCGAGTGAATACATAATTTCTAGAAAAACTTAAAAAAAACGCCATCATAAGGTCTAAAATTGCGTAGCGCCCGCGACGAATAAAACCGCTTAGAAATTGTCAGAATCTTAAAATATTTTTTAAAAATTATTGATTTAAGTAATCAAAATAATGAGTAAGTAAGTTATGAATATTGATGTTATAAATATATTTGAGTGATTCCCAAGCATATAGATAAAGTAATTTCGTTGTAATTTCAACTATAGTGATTTTTAGAGGTATTTTCGCAAATAATTATGATGGAGTCAAAATTATACAATCGTGTTTTTGAACAAGCAAATTCAAGATAAAGACATGAATTTACCTATATCAAAATTCCACTTTCGTTAGTGGTATCATAGTCCTATACTCGATATTCGATGAAAGGAGGTGCATTTTTTCGCGGTGTCGTCTTAAGGGTGTATCTTAAATTTAAGGACATAACCCAATGCGTGTTGGCACAGAGGCAAAGTAGGTTTTCACTTTACGGTGTAGATCTATATACATATTATAAACTAGCGATGCACCCCGGCTACGCACGGTTGATTTCTTGATCTCAACAACCGCGCCACCTACCGAATGTGAATCTAAACCATCTTGGAACCCATTCAAGCACACACACTATTAGTCATAATCAGTCGAGCCGTTTTTGAGTTTTAACGAGACTAACGGACTTTAAATAAAGAGATTAAAGTCACTCTGCGTGCTTTATAAAAAAAGTATGTCCGCACTAATCACTGAAACTAACTGTAGGGATATCCATTTGGTTTTCATCAACAGACATTGATTCATGTCATTATTACGGATTGCACCGCATCATTGTTATGGATGCGGTGCTCATGTGCACTCTCGCGTCTCTCCCGATATGCAATAAAAGCGGAACACCGTTGAGCGTCCTGTTTTTATTAGTGACAGGATGCATTAAAAAAAAGGGAAAAGCTTTTTTTATAGGATAGGATGAAAAACGAGCACACAGTCCACCTGATGGTAAGTGGTTGCTGTGGCCCATAGACATCTACATCTATCCTCGATTACGAATCAAAATGCAGATGCGTTGTCATCCGTGAGGACTTAGGTGGAATGCCTCGTTTCCAGTAAAAGGGTCTCCGGTTCTCTACACTCACCATACGAAACACAGCAGCATTAAGCTACTATTTGTGATAGCGTGGTCCTTCCCCGGTCGAGCCGACACATTCGTGCTACAACTATACTACTAATTTATATAACTGCAGCATGGCTCTACCACGTAAAAAGGTGCTGTCTTTTTTCCTATTCCTGAAGATCATTAACAGGTGCATCTACTGCTGCATGTTATGATAATGTGACTGTGGTGAGCCGAAGGTTTTTAGAACTTACTCAGCCGCCAGCTTTATATAAAGGGTTGTTATATCGGGGTTGTTAAACACTCGTGCATATGTTTCATGGGTATCGAGTTACAGAATAATTACAGGCTGTGAGACTTTGCATATTAGTCCTAAAGGATCACAACGCTATGGCAGCGTAGTTGTTTTGATGCTTAATATCCATGGGTTATAGTAACCAAACACAGATCGGTATCGGGTGCATTAGCGATAATAATTTGTCTCTACAGTGATATAAAGTACAGTGATACACTACGTATGTACAATACTCCTACAATACCATTTTTTTTACTTTACTGATATTTTTGTGGAATTTTTTAAAAAGAACCTTTGATAAGAACTCTGCGCAATTATACCATAGAATAATTAAACACTTTACGCTGAAGACTTATCTATGGCTAAATTTACGAGTAAATTACAGAATTTTAATAAGTAAAATAATACAGGATATTTCTCGAAACGACTTAATTCTTGATAATTTATATAAACATCCTATTAATAGGTTTTTACTTCAAATAATACACTCCGTTTAATAACGTGTAGGTGTTAGTTGTTTTCACGTTTAAGATCAATAAGAGGAAAATATAAAAGGCACTTTGCCCCTCTTAACGTCTCTGTCTGTATTTTTCACTCTCAGCTAAATTATATTATGCCCATATTTTACTCGAGTAATTTTCAATTAGTTCTTATATCTTTCGTATACTTTACTTGGTTAAAGTTAAAAGTAAATGCCAAAAGTACTTTAAAATTACTTTGGCACTTACTTTTAAATTTGCAATTCCCGCCATTTTACGTCGCGAGCCAACCGGCGAATCGAATAAAGTCGCCTTTCGAACATACAGGTTAATTGGTGATTATATATTTTGAAGAACTACAGACTGATTTCCCTTCTAAGCCGCGTCTACGTGCTTTGCTGTGCGTTTTCAAGGGTCATTACGAATCATCGCGCAGGCAGACTCGACGACTTCCAGCCTCGCGAAGAGTCTGGTTTCTGAAAAGGCTTTTAGTACCATAGACCATATACATACTCTTCAGCAAATTGTACAGAAGACCGAAGAGTACAATGTGCCACTTTGCCTAGCGTATGTGGACTGTGAGAAAGTCTTTAATTCCGTCAAAATTTGGACTGTACTACAGTCCCTCCGGCGGTGCCAAGTTGACTGTTGGTATATCGAAATGCTGAAGTGTTTATACAGTAGAGCTACGATGGCTATCCAAGTACAGAACCAGAGTACGAAACCTATTCAACTGTAGAGAGGTGTAAGACAGGTTGACGTAATATAATATCCCCAAAACTCTTCACCGCTGCGTAGAAAGACATTTTCAAGCTAGTGGACTGGAAAGGATACGGTGTCAACGTCAATGGCGAGTACAGCACTCACCTTAGATATGCCGACGATATAGTCCTTAGGGCAGAATCGATGGAGTACCTAAGCACTATGCTCAATGACCTTGATTGTACCTCCCAACGGATAGGTCTTAAAATGAACACGGACAAATCAAAGATCATGTGTAAGGTCCATGTCACACCAATGCTGGTAGTTGTTTGCAGCACTACTCTCTAGGTAAATCCAAATTCGACCGAAAGGTCAATCGGCGAATTCAACTCGGTTGGGCGGCGTTCGGGAGACTACACACATCTTCTCGTCAGGCATATCACAAAACTCAAAACAAGATAGAGTACAACCAGGGCGTGTTGCCAGTGAAGACTTATAGATCTGAGTCGTGGTCCTTCACTGCTGGCCTTAAAAGGAATTTCAAAGTCTCTCTCAAGGTTTCTCTGCGTGATAAAGTTAGAAATGAGGATATCCGCTGTAGAACTAGAGTAACCAACATAGCCAAAGGGATTCGTAAGCTGAAGTGGCATTGGGCCAGCACGGAAAACCGACAACCGATTGGGAAGAAAGGATCTCGAGTGGCAGCCCTGTACCGGCAGGCGAATATGGGCATCTCCCCACTAGATCGAGTGATTATCTGGTGAGACATGCAGGAAGTTGAATGATGCAGGTGGCTCAGGACCGTGCTTTGTGGCATTCCTTGGGGAGGCTTATGTTCTGCAGTGGATTTGTTAAGGGCTGTAATGATGATGATGATGTGTTAAAACCACGCTGCAGCCATATTAAGGCAGTAGCAATAATGGGTCGACTCGACCGGGGAAGGGCTACGCTCTCACAGAATACCAGCGTAAAATAACAACTGAATGCTGTTGTTTTTTTGTATCGTGAGTGTAGATAACCGGAGATTATTTTTACTGTAAACGAGGCATTCCATCTTAGACCTCAGGGGTGACAACAAGATTTCTATGGGCCCGCTTAGCATCATGTAGAGTTAATAATATTTACTTGTTTGTTGCCGTTATACTATAAGAAAAATATAGTTCATTTTATTATAACTACAGTCTAACTACTATAGACCCTACCCTTAACCTGTTTTAAATTAAAATTGTAGAAATTTGATAACACTTGTTAAACCTAAGTCTTTCGTCGTCACGACCTGATTCCGTGACGTCACGATCTGACTCCGTAGTCGACCTTCGTTTACTGAACTCCCCGTCAGCTACTTTCACCTTGCTTAGCACCGTTAGCCCACTTAAGCTTATCGCTGCTATTATTACTGTATTGGAGCGAACAGCTATTGCATAATGATATGATAAATTGAAACGCTTGCTTTAAATTTAATTATATATTGAAATCATGTTTCTAATGTTTCAATGGTCCGTCTACCATGTTATGGGGGGAGGGGGTTACTCAGGCCACCTGATGTTACCAGGCAAAACGCAGAACAAACGCTTCACGTCTTAAAAATCGTCTATAATACTAGAATAATTGTAGAGTTGCAAGCGCTAAGCGTCATTCGTTAAGTGGCCCGCTAGAACCATGCCATGATGTGTTCATTGTGTTGTGATGAGTGGAATGTGATGATACCTTTATGTTCAAATCCCAGCCACAGCCCTAACAGAAGGAGAGGAGTAGAATAAAAAATTCTGTCTCTTTCTCACATTCAAACATTCCTTAAATCAATAGAAGTAGATCTTGTAGCGTGTAGAAGTGTAGCTGCTCCCCCCCCCACACTACATGGAGTGACGACTTAATAAAACATGCAGGAAGTGCGTTGTATGCCACAAAGCGCGCTGTGGCTCTCAGTTCCTATGTTCGGCAGTGGATTTGTGAAGGGCTGTAATGATAATGATGACGACGATTCAACTTATCTCACCAATTTTAAACTTACCATAGTCACTCAAAAATGACCACATTTAGAAATCTTTATTTGGAGTTCACCAGATGCAGTGTCCATAGGCAGCAATGTCCACTACAACTTATAGTAGACTGCATCGTTGACAACATCTTCATCCAAATGTAATACAAACATATTATCTAATATTGTAATAAATGCTAGTGTTCTTACGTGCTATAACTTATGAAATATAAACAACATTTTATTGAACCGCTTTATGCTTGTCGTCTTATCTTTGCAATATGGCGATAAAATAAAATAGACTAATATCTGCTTTAAGAGTTTCAAGATCTCATCTAGTTTACAAAGAATGAAGCTATATTTCATATTTCCCTCGTTCTCAAATGTTGAAAATTGCTAACTTTGCGTACTATATCAATATATTGCGAGTGTATATGAACGTGTTTGTTAAAACAATGCTTTAGGTAAAACGTGTTTAATGTGCTCTAATTATTGACGCGTAAGCCGTTTTGAATGTCGTTTATAATACAATTTATCATCTGACCAAATATTTAATACAATTAATTGTTTTTGTCCTATGACTTTATTATTGATTTCAAGGTCTATGTAGTCGGTTGTTACAATATATATATATATATATATATATATATATATGTATATATATATACAATATCCTTATATATATATATATATATATATATATATATATATATATATATATATATATATATAAAAAACTAACCGACCGATTTCGATGATTTTTTTAGGAAATCTTCATATTGCCTTAGCGGGTGATACTTTGAAGTTTAGTAGCGATAGAATCAACGGGTTATATCATTTATCCACCTTAAGAAATCCACACTAGGGTGGATATTCGGAAACACATGTTCGATTATCCACCCTAGCTGGGGTGGAATAATCTAATAATAATCGGAATTCACTTATTGATTGTTGTTCTGCCTTTGCACGACAAGTACAATTATTAATTTTTAATAACCACAAACTTCTTTGAGGGATCAACTACCACCAGAGATTTTTCCGAACCGATACGACTTAGGGACCTTCAAGAAAAGAGCCTAATCCTTTTTAAAAGGTCGGCAACGCATCTGCAATTCTCATGGTGTTGCAGTTGTTAATGAGCGGCGATAATCACTTGCCATCAGGTAAGCCGTATACTCGTTTGCCCCTCTCCTATAAAAAAACTTAAACGAAAATCATATTACGTACTGCATTTAAAACTTTCTCATTTTAAATAGTAATAAGTTTTTTATAGTATTAGGTGACAGACGAGCACACAGTACACCTGATAGTAAGTGGATGCTGTGGCGCATAATCATCCACATTTATCCTCAATTAAGGATCAAAATGCGTTGTCATCCCTGAGGACTAAAAGGGAATGTGTAAAAAGGGTCTCCGGTTCTCTACACTCACCATACGAAACACAGCAGCATTACGCTCTTTGATATATATAATCAAAGATTAAGCTGCTATTTTACGCTGGTAGTATTCCATGAGATCGTGGTCCTGCCTCGGTCGAGCCAACCCATTCGTGCTACAACAATAGAGCTGCAGCGTGGCTCTACCACGTAAAAATTGTTTTATATGATAGTAAGTAATTTATAAATTCTGCAATATGTTCAGGAAATGACCAATACTAATTTTATTATTGAGCATAGGTAATTGTACATTAAATTTCTTTGTTACAGCTGAAGTTTTAGCGAAAAAATAGTCTTTTTTTTTCGAGCAATCCAAAAATTTTACTAAATTCGGAATTTTTATATGTAATTTCATTTGAAATAGTTTTATGCCAAGATTCTAATGAATTTGTAGTTCTGTGAGGCACTACCAATATATTCCAAACAGCATTTTTGTTCTAAAGCCAAGTCTTTTCATAGTATTTCACAAACGCCATTATATTATTATCACTACTCAAAAAGATTTAAATAACATCCATTATGTTTCTATAAGTGACTACACAGGCGAGGGAGACAATCGAAAGAAAAATAATAAACGAATTCCGATTATCCACCCCATCTGAAGTGGATAAACGGACATGCGTTTCCTAGTATCCACCCTAGAATGGATTTCTTAGGGTGGATAAACGAAATAACCCGGATGTGTGTCTGACAATTGAAGACAATTTTCATCATCTGAAATGTGAATTTAGGTTGCGCGCGCATCCTACCGACAAATTTATTTTAAAGTAATTCAATTTCAAAGAATGTATTATCATTCCTAATTAAACAATATAACTATTCCAAATTTAAACCGATAATTCCTCGATTGTTTTTTCTGCTGTAGCAACGCGCCGGATCCAGCTAGTTTTATAAATTAACTTTTTATATTAACAATACAAGAGAGAGAGAGAGAGAGAGAGAAAGAGAGAGAGAGAGAGCACAAAGTGTTATTCGGAGTTTATTAAATGATACTAAGCGTTCAAAGGAGAAACTAATTGATACGAACGCAATATTCTTGCTGCATTTTCCTGAATATCGTATTACTTATAATGAATGTGATTAGCTATTTGGTAGTAACATTTGAAATATAACCCTCTCAGAAATGACCGGAGGCCTGTGCCCAGCAGTGGGACGTATATAGGCTGTAACTTTACTTTATTTGAAATATATGTTAGCAAATGATTCAAAACTTTAAATTAAAATTATTAATCACGTATGTGACATTTTTGAATTTTACATACGTGTTTATTGGAAATGGATTTTTTAAATTTTTAATAAACTACGATATTGCGTGTAATTTCTGTTAAATATTACTAACACTATTCGCTTGTGATATATATTGAGTAACTTTTATTCTATTATTTAGTTAATTACTAATTGATCTTTGACCTCCGTTTTATTTATTTATTTAATTCTTTATTGCACCAAAGTACAGTAAAGTACAAAAGGCGAGCTTAATGCTATATGGCATTCTCTACCAGCTAACCTAGGGTAGAACAGAGAGTGGGTTATGGGTAGTAAAGTTGCCGTAGTCACATTCAATTCAAATATGTACATGCTACACATACATAAAATATATATACAAATATATATTATATACACGTACTCATATAACTAATACACATATTTATACATATATTATATCTCAATAAATGTATATACAAATAACTATAAACATATAAAGTAAATGGACTCAAATTTGTTGGTTACGGATATATTCGTATTTACGTTACGTTTTTGGCAGGTATTATGCGCAGGTCAACAGGCAATTTGTTCCACAAGGAGATGGAAGTTACTGTGAAAGAATTTGACATAAATCCGGAGTGGTGGAGAAAAGTAGACAGTAATAAATTGTGTGAAGATCAGATTGAGAGAATGAATGTCACTACGGAATTGGAATCTTTATTTTAGGTAAAGGGTGAGGAAGAATCATCAATAACTGAAAACAGAGAGGACAGCATTCGAAAATCTCTTAGCTGGCGTATAGTCAACCACTTTAATTGGGAGCGAAATTCTGATACGTGATCATATTTGCGCAGGCCAAAGATGAATTGTATGCAGTTGTTAAATAACCTGTCCAACTTGCTTAGCAGCTCCTGAGAGATATTAGAAAGACAAACATCGGCATAGTCAAATAATGGAAGAATTAGAGATTGTATGAGTAGAACCTTAGTTGAAGGAGGCAGAAAGAACTTAAGGTGATAGATGGAACGAAGTACGCCTGTGACTTTACGACAAATCTCTGACACCTGTAACCTTCGACTAAGGGTCGGGTCAATAATTAAACCCAGATCCTTAACACTAGTGCGGAAAGGAATTACACAGTTTTCGTAGCGAATGGATGGTAAATCAGTTATGTTAAGTTGTGACACCAATCGACGACTACCAATGATAATAGCCTGGCATTTACTGGGATTTACCGTTATACCAATTCGCTGTGACCAGTCTGAAATGCGTTGTAAGTCCTGATTAATAGCTGCAATAGCGGTAGCAATTTCAACCTAGGACGCTTGTGAGTGTAACTGAAGATCGTCAGCATAGAGGTGGTAAGAACATTGAAGGTGGGTAGTAAGAAGATTGATAAACAACGAAAATAAGAGAGGAGAGAGAATGCCGCCT
The DNA here is from genome assembly GCA_907164705.1 of Parnassius apollo. Classification (NCBI taxonomy): domain Eukaryota; kingdom Metazoa; phylum Arthropoda; class Insecta; order Lepidoptera; family Papilionidae; genus Parnassius; species Parnassius apollo. Next base: position 565,715 of record CAJQZP010001706.1, read on the forward strand.
TGCGGTACACCTAGATACAGATCGCACCAGTTGGAAAAATCTTGACCAGCCCGAACAGCCTACTGGCGACCGCGTAGATAAGAGGAAAACCAGTTCAGTACTGACGAGGAGAAGTTTAGGCGTGAAAGTAGTCCAAAGAGTAAGTCGTGATCGACACAATTAAATGCGTTTGAAAAGTCAATAAGGACCAGAACAGTCAAACATAACCTCTCCATGCCCTCTCTAAAATCTTCTGTAACTTGAAGTAACGCTGTGGTGGTACTATGTCCCGGGCGGAAGCCAGATTGTTACAATGTTAAATTTTGCATTTCATGCTTTTGAAGAAAGTAAGTGTTAAGCAATGTCAATTGTTCATATTTATACACTTACAAATACATAAATAATCCATTTAAATCTCCTGTTCGACCTCAGTTCCTCTTCCGAATATCGTCAAGTTGATAAAAAGATTGACAACCCACGATCACATAATAATTAATAACAGTTTCGCATACTCTGGATTTTAAAATATGGGTAAAGGTGGGCGAAGTACAGCAGCGTCTAGGCCTGTAATCACCAATTGAAAAGTGATTATGATGAGCTCACGAGTGAACAGGGTGAAGTTTCAAGCTCATGTAAAATCACAAATTATACTATATACATACACAGTTGCTGCCGTAATGTTGTACGTCAACAGCTTTCAGTCATAATAATTTTACCTGGTTTTATTAAGTCACTTTCTTGTCAGTCTGTCTGTATGTCGTACCGGGTAGAATTTAGTAATTGATTTTAAAGTTACTTCCCGATTGGATGTAGCTCAAATTGTGATAACAATGCAAGAATGTGATGAGAACGTGGTAAAATTAAAAAAAAACTTACTTGACTAGGTTTATCCGTTATAAGTATAATAAAATGATAGGTCTATTTCATTTATTTACTGATATTCACCAATAATATAACGGCAACCATATTATATTTGCAGAGATCAAAGAAATTTTTTTAGAAATTGAAACAAAGTGAAGCAAATACGTAACCGAATCGTAAAATAAAACTTTGATACCGTTGTTTGCGTTGGTAAGCATGTAGTGAGGTGGTGTGGCCGCGCAGTGGACTTTATTCAGGATGAATCCTATTCCTATCCACCAAAAAACAAGTGAATGGCGTGGAAATGCAAAAATAAAGTGTTTCAGTTTATTCAATACAAGTATCGTTTTTTTAGTTGTTTATTCTAGTTATTATGTTCACCGATTTTTCGGCAATGGCTAAACCGTTTTAAATTATTATTTTATTTAAATAGGATATAACATACTACGGGGGTAGCTTTATATAAATTTGAAGAAAAAAATGTCATCCTAAAGGGTGTAAAATAGGGAAAGAAAATATAATGTAATTATATTTGTCGCCTATTTAGAGGTGGGGGGGGGGAATAGGGTAATTAGAAAATGTGTGATAAGAAAAAAGTGTAATTTGCAAGATGTAACCAGGATTAAGAAAGGAATACTTTGGTGGTTCGGATATATAGAAAGAATGAATGAGGAAAAAGTGAAAAAGACAATTTATGAAGATAGATATGAAGGGAGCGAGAGGTGTCTAAATCGTGCCAGATGGAAGTTCGTAGCCTCCGCTTACCCCTCTGGTCTACAGGCTTAATAAATATGAATATTCCCATTAAATATACAACTTGTTAATACGGTAATAATTTAAGAGATATTACCTTTTTCCATTTCAATTCTTTAATCAATTCAAAGTGTTGATGTTGTTTAAGTTAAATTTATGGAGCACAAACATAAAAAGAAATCATTCCGATAAGTGTATGAACGCAGTGCGCATTTATTGCTAAGGTGAAAGTGAAGGTTTGCGAAGGCTGCTTTTGCCAATGCCTTTGTTGCTCACTCAATGGATGAATAGATCAGTTCGATAGGGGAAAGACAATGCTCTTATTCTATCTCTGCTGTCACACGACAGTGCAAGTGATAAAATTGCACGCATACTCCATGCGATGCTGCAGCTCTAGAGCGCATGGATTAGTTCGACAGGGGAAAGACCGTGGTCTTATAGCTCTTAAGTCTAACTCTGCTGTCACGCGGCAGTGCACGTGATAAAAATTCACGCGTACTGCTTGCTATGCTGCAGCTATAGAGCGCATGGATTAGTTCGACAGGGGAAAGACCGTGGTCTTATAGCTCTTAAGTCTAACTCTGCTGTCACGCGGCAGTGCACGTGATAAAAATTCACGCGTACTGCTTGCTATGCTGCAGCTATAGAGCGAATGGATCGGTTCGACAGGAGAAAAACCGTGGTGTTATAGCTCTTAAGTCTAACTCTGCTGTCACACGGCAGTGCACGTGATAAAAACTCACGCGTACTCCTTGCTATGCTGCAGCTATAGAGCGAATGGATCGGTTCGACAGGAGAAAAACCGTGGTGTTATAGCTCTTAAGTCTAACTCTGCTGTCACACGGCAGTGCACTTGATAAAAACTCACGCGTACTCCTTGCTATGCTGCAGCTATAAAGCGAATGGATCGGTTCGACAGGAGAAAGACCGTGGTGTTATAGCTCTTAAGTCTAACTCTGCTGTCACACGGCAGTGCACGTGATAAAAATTCACGCGTACTCCTTGCTATGCTGCAGCTATAGAGCGAATGAATCGGTTCGACAGAAGAAAGACCGTGGTGTTATAGCTCTTAAGTCTAACTCTGCTGTCACACGGCAGTGCACGTGATAAAAATTCACGCGTACTCCTTGCTATGCTACAGCTATAGAGCGAATGGATCGGTTCGACAGGAGAAAAATCGTGGTGTTATAGCTCTTAAGTCTAACTCTGCTGTCACACGGCAGTGCACGTGATAAAAACTCACGCGTACTCCTTGCTATGCTGCAGCTATAAAACGAATGGATCGGTTCGACAGGGGAAAGACCGTGGTCTTGTAGCTCTTAAGTCTAACTCTGCTGTCACACGGCAGTGCACGTGATAAAAATTCACGCGTACTCCTTGCTATGCTGCAGCTATAGAGCGAATGGATCGGTTCGACAGGAGAAAGACCGTGGTGTTATAGCTCTTAAGTCTAACTCTGCTGTCACACGGCAGTGCACGTGATAAAAATTCACGCGTACTCCTTGCTATGCTGCAGCTGTAGAGCGAATGGATCGATTCGAGAGGAGAAAGATCGTGGTCTTGTAGCTCTTAAGTCTAACTCTGCTGTCACACGGCAGTGCACGTGATAAAAATTCAAGCGTACTCCTTGCTATGCTGCAGCTGTAGAGCGAATGGATCGATTCGACAGGGGAAAGATTGTGGTCTTGTAGCTCTTAAGTCTAACTCTGCTGTCACACGGCAGTGCACGTGATAAAATTGCACGCGTACTCTGCGATGCTGCAGCTATATTATGGCTATAGAGCGAATGCATCGGTTCGACAAGGGAAAGACCATGCTTTTTGTTGGCTGGTGTCCATGCGTTCCTCAAAACCGAGTGTATTCGTCACTCGTTTGTTACTTAAATTTTATTAAAAGAAATTTATCACTTGAACAGCAAATAATAATTTTACAGAAAATTCTCAAGTTTTGGAAAGCGGAAGTTCAGTAGTATACTTAAAATCGTTTTATTGTTGTTGACAATGACGATTTGGATAGCATGACCATTTGTCTTCATAATGACATTATTTTCACACACATATATATATATATATATATATATATATATATATATATATATATATATATATATATCGATCATTTCACGCAGTGGTCAATGTGGTTATTCTTATCAGTAGTAATGGGTCAGGAGTGGCTTTTAAATTAAAGTAAAACTTTGTTCTGAAAATTTTTGCAAATCTGTCAGAAATATAAAAATGCATTATATCTTTAGTGAAGTATTCGCTTAAATTTCTCCTGTTTTACTTTTCGTATTAGAGAGTCCCCACATTTATCGACACGGAATCGGCTTAAGCCGAGTGCGTATCGAAACACTACTCGTTTGTTGATCAGATGTAGCGACGTCTGTTCACTCGCATTCGGCAGTTGATTCCCCGGAACGGCTGTCGAGACGGCTGATCTCTTACATTCAGCAGTCGACTCCTCCGAACGGCCGTCGCGAAGTCTTTTTTCATCATTCGTTCGGCAGTTGACTCATCGTTCATCAATCGACTCACACCAACACCATTCAGCCGTCTTCTGTGCTTTCCGAGATGAAATCATGCGAGCGGATTATTTCAACGCCGTTCAGCTGCCATTGGAAACTTAAATACGTCGACTTGAACGTTCGGCTACTTTCAGCGCCGTACGGATGCGATCAGCTAATCAACAAACCGCTCGCTTTACTGACGGCTGACGTCGTGTCATATCGTCCGAGTCGAGTCGATGAGAATCCGCGTCGATAAATGTGGGGACTTCCTTCAGGTGCGCCTTCCTATATACGTCCCACTGCAAGGCACAAGCATCTTTACATTTCCGAGAGAGTTTTTTTTTAATAAGAGAAGAGTTCATCGCACTACTCTGCTTGTGAATGGACTTATATTATTCGATCCTATGGCGCCTATGACGAAAATCTGTGGTTTATTCAACCTTAAATATTATTTTATAACGTTACCTATACAATTCATCAAAATATGAAACAAAAAGATTTTAGTTACCTATTAAATCAAGAAAATTTTGACAGTGCTCTGTCGGCTTACATTAACAAAGCTACACTACAACGATGTTACCTAATATCACACGCAGCACACCATATAGTCCCACCTCCATTATAAAAAAAAACAATATCACGGACTAATAAAGAAGAAGAAAATTCAGTTGTAAGTACAGAAGCTTACATTCCTAAAGCTAATGTACGACTGATGTTGCATTCATCAATCCGATTGGATCAATGATCTCTATATATACAAGTACGCTGTATATATAGAGGTCAGTGGATTGGATGCATTCGCCATTTCTTTTACCTCTTGATGTAAATGTGATATTAGTTCGCAAAATTGTAAGCATTTATATAATATTTTTGTTGAGAAAATAAAATTCAAATGCGAAAATATTAGCACAAGACATTATTTTACCGGTAGTCGATACACAAATCGCAACATTTAAAAACGTGCTAGGCGTTAACGCAATTTATTTTCTTATAGAATAAATGTGACAAAAGAGCACACAGTCCACCTAATGGTACTTGGATGCTGTAACCCATAGACATCAACAAAATACAAATGCGTTGTCACCCCTGAGGACTCCAGTAAAAAGAGTCTCCGATTCTCTAAACTCACTATAAGAAACACAGTACCAAGTTTACGCTAGTATTTGAGGAGAGCGTATTCCTACCCTGATCGAGTCGACCCATTCACACCACAACCACAATATAGGTGCAGCATGGCTTTACCACAAGGAAAATCTACGTTAGTTGGTGCTTCTCGATTTGAATACCTAAGAAAAAGCTGATGTCATAAAATTAATCTAATCTATCACTGTACTTACATTAATTATTCCGTGCTAAGTTTCATTGGAATCGAACAATTTGTTCTACTTAGTAACGTACAAAGTCGATAAAAGTGTAGGCTTTCATTTTTTGGGACAAATTACAAGTCATGTTGTCGTAAAAAGTTCACAAAAACCCAAACAAAATAATTTTTTGTCAAGAATAGTTCGGAAAGTGAAAACAGAAGTTACAATTTGTGAAAAAGTTATTTTTGTTCAGCTACAGAGAAGCCAAATAAGTATATCAAGTAATTTGAAAAGGAAAAATTTTCTTGAAAAACCGCGAACCACTTTAACCTTTGAGTATTAAACCAATGTTGGTTTAATACTTAAACATACATATAACTAGCTAATTTGGTCAACCAGTGAAAATTTATGTTTCGAAGTAATTTTGCGAGTTGTAGCAAAAATAAGCAAGAATGAGATATTGTTGAATCTATATTGATATCTAAGAAATCCTTTGATCAATAGTATAAAACCGATCATCATCATCATCATCACTAGAGCCCTTCACAAGTTCCACCGCTAAACGTAGGCCTCCCGGGAGGAAAGCCACAAATCACGGCAGTGAGCCGCCTGCATTCATCGACTTCTTCCATGTCTTACCAGGTCGTCACTCCACCTGGTGGGGGGTCGCCCTACACTAGGCCTACCGGTACGAGGCTGCCACTCGAGAATCTTTTGCCCCGTCGACTGTCGGTTCTTGGAGCTATTGGCCGATCTATTGCCACTTAGCTTACTAATCCGTTGGGCTATGTCGGTCACTCTGGTTCTACTGCGGACATCCTCATTTCTAGGTATATCAAACAGAGAAACTCCGATCATAGCCCTTTCCATAGCTCGCTGAGTGACCTTGATCATCCTCATACGACTAGCAGTGAAGGACCACGTTTCACTGCTAGCCAACAACAAGATAGTATTAGTTTTAGTTAGTAGTTAGTTAGTGTATTGGACTCAGAGTACCTAAGACCAAAAATTGTATTGTATTATGATGCATTAAGGCAAATATTGATTTTTGACATCTAAGACTTTTACCACCACCACTAATTATGATAATCTTATGCTAACAAGTGTATGTTTACTGATCATCGAGCTTGCAGTTATCAAGTGTTACAAATTACGGAGTTTTCGAATCTGCGTGTACTATTTCTGTTCCCATTACTAATCGATGACCGGGAATCTTGTAGTGATATTACACAACTGACTTCTTTTAATATTGGTTAATTGCAATATTTTTTATAAACTATAAATGCGTGATGATAATGCTCGTGTTTATCGGTCATAATGTCAACATGCAAGTTCAAAAGATAATAATGATTTGTGTTAAAATAATAGGAGCGAACTTAGAGCATGATTTTATATTCTGCATATTATCTCTTACGGTATTTGAAAAACTTTTATTATCACATTATGTAAAATATAATTAAATCACATTGCCATCAATGTAGAAAAACATTAAACAAAAAATTAAAATTGTTAATATACAATAAATCCACGACTGATTTTCCAATCATCTATAAACGTTACGAGTATGATATTGGATAAACATATTATTTATATTTATTATAAAATCTATTTTATATTTTTCTGTTGATTTATATTTTAGGCCTTTTACTTTTAACCGAATGCACACGTCAAACAATAAAGCTTTTATAAGCATTGCTACAACCTGTATTCGGAACCAGGGTCCTAATCTATGTTTGAGGCCATCGTCAGATTAGCTCCATGGTACCATATTATTGCATTGACATTAAAGTTTTATATGTAGGGGAGACTGGGGCTGGTAGTGACAGGGGTAGGTAGTTACGGCGGCAACGGTGGCTAAACTGAGAAAGCTGTATTGTCGTGAGAAAGATACAAATGATCACGCGACCATCGGCTAGCACGCCGCGCCAACCTGTGGCGCCAGGGCTTTTGTGAGAGGAGCCCGTACGTGTTGCCGTCAAAACCGCGTGTTAGTAACATTTTAGTTTTTTCGTAATATTGGTCTAAAACCTCTTTTCCTTTAAATCAGATATGTGTGTGTGTTGTGATATGTGTGCCCTAATCCTTTCTCATTGCAACGAATTTACGTTTATACAGTTATACTTATTTGTGTTTTTACTACTTAACCTTAAAAGGTTAGTTTTGGCTAAAAGTGACATTTGCTCGGGGCAGGTTGTTACTTGTTACTACCTACCCCGTAATGCTGCTTGCCGATTGATATATTTGACTTATTTATTTTTTGCTATTGTAATTTTATTTTTATTTTTTGTTCATCTTCAATTTATACTAAGCTTTTGTTTAATAAAGAAATTCATAATTTTCTGCCGGTTGCAAGTTACCTAAATTTTATTTTTATAAGGCGTAAGTCTAAAAAATAAGATTATAATTTTGTTCAACGAAGTTACTATGTTTTTATTTTAATGACCGTTATATAGAAAATATAGTTTGACATTGTATACATAATAATTGTTATAAACTATCATTATTCTCAATAAAAAGTGTTATATTACATTTGGTTTTTGTTGTAACATTTTGCCCCTTATATTGTAACAACCAGCCCCTGGCGCGTGGCTAAAAGTTACACGCCTCTTTTCCCAGAATTAATTCATTTATGTCACTTCTAATAGTCTGGTATCTAAAATTGTTTTTAAATTAATAACCCGAATAATTACTCATTCAAACAAACCTACATTCCGGTAAAACAATCAAACAAACAAAAAATTGTGACACTATAAAAAAAATGTCACAACCAGCCCCAGTCTCCCCTATCCAAATTTCAGCTCAATCCGATGTCAGCACAAGGTACAAATTTTAAGCCAGAAAGGCATACTGAGAAAGCAATTTAAATATAAGTTTGTAAAAATACCAAATAAACAAACTAAAAATTACAGTTTTATAAATAAAATAGTTCAATGTTCACTTTCATATTCAGTCTAGTTTTAACTTAGTTAATAGATAACTTTGAACTTTGCAGTGTAGTTAGTCCAGCACTCTATAAAGGTTAAGATAAGTGAGCGCCTCATTAAATACACTTGAACGCGATCCATCCTATAATTATAGTAGATATTGGACGTATTACGTTCTTTTATGTATGTTCATCGATTTCTCGAATAGGACTAAATCGATTTTAATGATACTTCTTTTGTTAAATACGGGAGTCCCAAATAAATCTTAAGAAATATTAAACCCATTGGGGAAAAGGGGGGGAAGTTTTTAACGTAACTAAGACGACATTCTAATCTATTATAAGTTTTCGATGTTGCCTTATTCTCCTTCAGACAAATGGGTAAATTAAGCTCATGAAATCGGCGCCTTCTTCGATAATCTAGTCTTCGCACCAAGTTTAGAAACAATTATGTAGAAATTATTCTGATCTGGTTTTGGTTTTTGTCGGATTTACTTTTTTTTAAGTTTAATAACTTATTGACATTGTTCTGCTGTCATTATTCTAACTCGTTCACTTGTACTGTTTCTTGTTAATAATCGTTCGAGTTTATTAAATAATCGGCAAAGTGTAACACACAATTAGTGCTCCATGTTTCTAGTTAAAAGATCTTCTCCCCTTCTTTAACCTAAATTATGTATAAGATTATTAATATTAATTGGGATAAGATTATTAATATTCATTGGGGTGATCATATTTAAACCTATTTTCCTAAAAATGTCAACATTATATGCATGAAAATGAAAATGACGTGTTTCAAATAATTTTCCTAAAATCTATTTCTTATTACATATTAATGTATATATATATATATATATATATATATATATATATATATATATATATATATATATATATATATATATATATTATTTTTGAAACACGATATCAACACGATGATTGAAACGCAGTTACCTACAACTAAATAGCTAAACTACCTTACTATCCAAATACAGTGAACATGCACTTAATAAACTTGAAGAAAAGTAGTATGCAACACTGTTTTATAGAAATCCGTTTTGTAATAAGACCGGCAACAAATTCTGTTACAAAATGTTGCTAGAACTATGAGCTATTGCTTAAGAAGAGCCTTTCTTACGAAAGAAGTCCTGTAGTGTGGCCGGGGTTCCCTTCGTGAAATTTGACATTCACTGCCAAATTCCATACTTTACATTTTATTTCACATATTTCCGCGGAACTTCTTTTTTAATGAACTAATTTGAAATAAGACGGAAACCAACAGAGACCATCTTATTACAACTATGTCAAAATAAGTTTATTCTCTGTTCAGTTTTTTAAATTGGTTTATATTTTTTTTTTATATAAAATAATTGTAATTTTTTAAAATGTTGATTATGTTTACAATAAAAAAAATCATATCCCGAATTAAAATTTAAGATCCACACGTATTAATAAAAAAAATATAACAATGATTCACTGATTGAGACGCAACGCTACAAAACTTGTCCGTTGACTTTCATTTATTGCTGTACATAAATGCTACTAGTTAGTACATACCTAAAATGTTACATTCACTCTACATAATTACGGCCATCATGACGTGTAATGAGTGAACTACATTTGTACAGGTTATCACAATTTTATTTATATCAATTTAAGTATATAAGTTTAGTAAAAGTGGTAGAGCCACGCTGCAGCTATATTATGATTGTAGCACGAATGGATCGGCTCGACCGGGGAAGGACTACGATCTCACAGTATACTAGCGCAAAATAGCAGCGTAAAATAGCAGCTTAATACTGCTGTGTCTCGTATGGTGAGTGTAGAGATCCGGAGACCCTTTTTACTGGATATGAGGCATTCCATCTCAGTCCTCAGGGGTGACAACGCATCTGCATTTCGATTCTTAATTCAGGCAAAATGTAGATGTCTATGGGCCACAGCAACCACTTACCATCAGGTGGACTGTATGCCCGTTTGTCACCATTACTCTATAAAAAAATATAACACTTAATCTCGCAGAATACCAGTGTAAAAGAGCAATTAATGCTGCTATGTTCTGTATAGTAAGTGTAGAAAATCAGAAATGAGGCATTACATCTTAGTAATCAGGAGTGGTAACGCATCTGTCTGCATTTTGATTCTTTACCAAGAGGATAGATGTAGATGTCTATAGGTCACAACATACACTTACTATCGTGTGGACTATGTGATCATTCGTCACCCTTATGCTGTAAATTAAACCATGAGGACGAAACTAAAATGATGAATGAAAATGTTGCTAATGCTTACAGGTAATGGTTTCTTAAATTTACACGAACACTACACATTGAATAAAACTATATATACGGATTTTATCGCGATTAATTAACTTATTGTATAACCGTTTCGGGTGCTTTACAGCACCCATTGTCACGGGGAGGGGGGGGACAGAGATGTTTTTTTTTAATTCTAGTTTGAAGGACGCAATTATTTCTCCTTTTTATACACCTGAATATAGGTATTTTGACGAATCTACAGACTTATATGCAACTTTCAAAGATTTGTTGGTATTTCAATGGATATGTTAAGTTATAAGTCTAAGAGAAAGCTAGGCTATATATATGGTAGAGCCACACTATTGTGGAAAGATTTGCTAGAGATTTTGTCTATTAATGCGACCTCCTTGTGTGTACCATAGTGTTAAAAACTCCAATTGGAAGCAAGTTCCAATCAGTTGCGTGAAAATACTTTACTAGTCATATGATTATTTCTAACATTCTTGTTATGGCCCCTTTCCTGAAATTATAATATATATATAAATAAAGAAAGAAAGAAAGAACATATTTGTAACGTAGATGCTTTCTATATTATTATATATAGTGTATTATAGACACCTAGACTAAAAAACCTTTTAAATTGTTTGTGAATAGAAAAGTACAGAATTTCTTTTCATGAAAAATCATTATTTCATTAGAAGAATACTCAATGGAAGTCATATACCTATGCTTTTATTTTAAACCTTAATGCTGACGGCGGGACTTTTACGTGATGTTGTAATTATAAACAAAATAACTATTAATATTAAAATTATAATAGTAATTACTTGTTATCTTTATCGTTTATTAGTATTGGCATTTGCGGATTTCATTTCGGCTGGTCCAAGCAATGCTACATACCGTGACTATATTATGTACCTATGTGGATGGCATTTTTTACAGAAATAACTTAAAAAAATGATTAATTGTATGTACCTGTGCATAAATGTAATGAAATTTGAAATTCAATTTCCACCCATTTCCAGACATCAGATGGATTTGAAATTCTGAAGATATATCAAGAATTGATGATAATGCAATAATTTAAGTTGACCTTTGTGAATATATAAATATGTGTGTATGATTTATGGAATGAAATATTGCAAATAAATTTTAAACCGTTTCTAGACGTCTAATTTATTTTGTAACTGCAGCTTAATCTAGAATTAACGACAATACATTTATTTTCTGTCGTCGTAATTATCTTTCATTTATATATTGTACTTTAATCAAAACTCAACGTTTTGTGTCTAATCGACGTATAGTGCTGAAGTGTTAATTTCACTATCATTCATTATTTTAATAGCTTTTTGTTATAGGTTTAGTTTCATCGCACGAAAAAAATCATGGAAATTAAAAACACGCTTTTATTGTAATGTGAACCTACAGAAGTAGTAATAATCATATTGTTACGATTTCTGTGTTTGAACCCATATAGTAAGAGGTTATTTAATTGTTAATTTATAAAGTTAGGTTCGTGAAGTTTCATATCGATATTCATATACTCTTATGGTGGCCACACACGGTCAGTTAAACTGATCATTCCAACTGATCGGTTCAAACTAAAACTGTTGATATCTTTTTAAATATCGGATTTTCGATATATCCAAAAATAAACTTATATGTAAAACTCCGATATTAATATATTTATAATGATCGCAATATCGAATATCCACTATTTTAAAAAATATCAACAGGTTTAGTTTGAACTGATCAGTTGCAATGATCAGTTGAACTGACCGTGTGTGGTGTCAATTATAATTTCATTACAATCAGTTCAACCTGCGCCCTCTTTTCCCAAAAGAGGGTCGCTCATGATAAGGCACAATAAAGCTTAATCAGCCGGTTGCCTGTCCCCAAAGGCGGTTTTTAGAGGGTATCACTTAGGGTCCCCCGGTAGGATGTGAGTCCCTCATAACCACGATAGAGCGGCTATCGTGGTATGCGTAATGCACTTTCCGCCTCCCTACGTATAGGGTAGCCCTTTAATTGCTTCGGGCGCAAAAAAAAAATCGGTTCAACCATTCCGAAGACGACGTTACCGTTACACCACATTAAATCCCACTGCTGAACATAGGCCTACCCTGTAAATTGCCTCATAGAGGGGATATTTGCCAATTTTTGAAAGGCAGTTTTTTCAATATTGCTGACAGACACTTCAATTGTATTTATATGTATCTATAACCCTTCGATGCGATTAAATCCAATCTAGTTTACATTTTGCTTCAATATTTTTTATATTGGACAAAACTACAACCACTAGACAAAGACTGCCACGTTGGTTTTAGTGGCGCGACTACTGATCATGAGGTCCTGGGTTCGAATCCCGGGTCGAGCCAAAAATTAAATATTGAGTTTATCCGTCAATAAATTCTTAATAGCTGCCCGAAGTTAGGAAGTTGGCGGTATATCACCCCCGGAATTATTCGGAAGGCACGTAAAGCCGTTGGTCCTGCACCTGATCTCTCTCCGGTCGTGTCGGTTTATCGTCCCATCGGAATATGAGAGTGATGGAATAGAGAGTGCATCTGTGCTTGCGCATGCACTTTGGCACTATAATCCTGTCCTGTGTTGATGGCTAGTCTCCGTTAAGGCTGGCCGCCGTGACCGAAATTCGGTCTGGAGGACATTATTATTATTAGACAAAAACAAACTTGTATATCGTCACTAAATGAAAAGTTGATAGAAACACACAGAGAGAGAGAGAGAGAGAGAGAGAGAGAGAGAGAGAGAGAGCGATAAACATTTTCGTATATTCGATCCGCGCCACCACCTTATTTATTTGATATTTTTCTATAAATAATCCTGTTATCCCTTCCTGCTCCTTGGTCGACGGGTGGAGAAACTCCTTTCTTTCGATATTGAAGCCCAACAAGCGCGCACAGTCATATGATTGCGTTTTTGAATACCGTTGTTAGTGAAAAGATGCAACAACTAATATATTAATTCTAAGTATGCTATACAATACAAAACAATTACTTACATATACTCTTTATTGGACACTAATTAAAGATATAACTTGTAATATACCATAAATGATAGCACAAATATTAAATATCAAAACGTTAGTTTGGTAGCAAACACATAAATATCTCACAAAAAAATGCATTGTTAAGTATGCACTTGGCTGACGCAGTGCTAGTGTTAAACAAATGGAAGTTAAATGTTTTGGCTAGTTTGTTGAAAATATTGCTTGCTCGGTAATAAATATATTCGCCTTGAATTTTTAGATGCAAACGGGAGACTTCAAGGTGTATTGTGTCGAAGAGGTTTGGCAGGAAGGACAGTTTTTTATCTTCCAAATTCAAAATGCATTATTTAAACTGATTTTACTGCGCACGTACACATTCGTAAGGGTCGATCGGTAGGCAAAAACGTCGTTGCCCATAAATCACATTCAATTTGGGGTAATTTCAAATAAAAGTAGAAGCCTTATTTACTTCTATTTAAAAAAAACAATAACGGTACCTATATCGTTATTTATATACTTTTTTTATATATTTTTATATATTTTAATGTAAGTTTAAAATTATATATAGAGATATATGCTCTGTATCTGTATAATATGAAAATTTAAAAGAGTTACAAAACTTGTCTGGAGTAATTTCATATTAATAAATTACCATACCTACTAGCTTGATTTATAGCCAGATTTAAAATTTAAAAGTAGGTAGAGATAATCACTATCGAGCATTAGTAACTTTGTGTCTTTCGAAGCCGATTTTTTTTATCTGATGCATAAAGCAATTGTATATTTTTGACAATTTATTCTTAATAATAATAATAACATAAAGGGAAAATAAATAACAATAAACAACGAAAACGCAGCATCGAAAATGCGAGATGTCTGATTCTGCGATCGTCAATTCAACTGATTCTCCCTAGAAGAGATACAGTTACAACATCGCATTTTTACGAGCTGATGAAGTAAACGAAAAAAAACAATTATTTAAAATTTTACAGAAATACACTATTGAAATAGCTTCACAATTAATTATTGTTAAGCGTTATCAAATATGCGCGGAAATAAATCGACTAATTTGGAGTGGCCTTTACAAAAATATTATTAAAGTAATTTGTTATGCAATAATCGACTTGTGTTTTGTATTAAGTTATATATCTGTATAATCTACTTTTACCGTAAGGTGCAATTCGTCACTTCACTTTCGTTCGGTTGTTGCTGTACAGTATTAATATTATTGTTAAGTATACATTATATCTAAATTCAATTCTCGTGATAGAGCTGATTTAATTTATAAACAACTTTCGAGGGTGTATCAAGTGTTTAGTCAATTCATTCACGTAATTTAACAAAGAATTCGCCTTTCACTTAGCATTCAAAACTGACACGTAAATCCTTTTTTTAACCAAAAGTCAAATGAAACTTACCTTGCTGGGCTGCCGTGGCTAGACCGGCGAGCGTACTCATGCCCCGGAAAAATTCACCAAGTTATCATGTTAGTACAGGATAGTAGAGTGTAGCGAAAGTGATAGTTTTCGAACGACGGAACGCGTCGTGAATTTCCTGTCAACGTGTCCGATTAAGTACTGACGCGCGGCGCATGCACTCGCGTCGGAGTCTCGACTGATTGTGGAGGCTGACGCGGCGGCTTGCGAAAACAACCGACCTACTAGTTCGGGAGAACACAGCCTGCCCGGGCCGCCCTGCACCAGCTCGAACTATTTATGCACGCAGTCCCCTACATAATTATATCTATGCTATTTACAATTTTAATCAATCCACTTTAGCAATTTTTAATTATTTATTAACTTATATCAATTCCTCATTATTTTTAAGTTAACGAGTGCGAAATTAAAGTCGTTAAAGTTTTCTCTACCATTCCACAACGGATAACTAAACATATGATAATATGTTGAGTTTTATCTTATCGATGGACAAAACATATTGTATTCATTTCCTTCCCTAAATTTTATCTATGCCTAAAAAAGATCTAAAGAAAGGATTTCGAAGGCCAAACATCACAAATATATTTTATACAAATATCATCGAGATTTTTTTTATATAATGTATAGTCATAGCACAGTTCAATCTCTTTATACTGTGGTTATAGCTTTTTTATAGAATAAGGGTGACAAACGGGCACACAGTCCACCGGATGGTAAATGGATGCTGTGGTCTATAAACATCTACATCTATCCCCGATTGAGAATCAAAATTCAGATGCGTTATCACCCTGAGGACTAAATTGAAATGTCTCGTTACCAGTAAAAGGGATGTCTGGTTCTCTACAATCATCACACGAAACACAGCATCCTCAAGCTGCTACTTTACGCTGGTATTCTGTGAGAGCGTGGTCTTATCCCGGTGGAGTCGAACTATTCGTGCTACAATTCTCGTAACATACAGGGTAACCTAGTTTAGGGGTCAGGGTATCTATGAATTGTATATTAATTTCTGTGTTCAATAAAGAATTATTATTATTACAATTAATATTATAGCTGCAGCGTGGCTCTACTACGTGTAAACTTTAATCTATATAATCCACTAAAGCTAACTTCTCCCCATCACCAGACTTTTAAATTTGGAATCAGCGTTTTTGGATGATGGATTTTTCGCCAATAGTTAGTCACCAGTGCCCTGTCCACAAGAATACACGAAATTCGAGTAAGTTATAGTTAGCTTTCTTTTTAAAATATGAGATATTTTCCCTCCTCCCTCGGTAGCAATTTATATTCTTATTATTAATTAATAGATTTTTTTTTCAATTTAGTTGATTAATAAAGATAAGAACGCTTCTTATTGTTATTAATCTACGAAAGTGAGAATTTATTGCTAAAAATAATTCTAGTAATATAATAAGCTTAACAGTTTGTTTTGTAAAGAAGTTTAATAACCTGTTGCAGCTATAGCAACCGTCGACGTCGCTATTTTTCAGCAACAAGTGTATACCCTTACCCCCTCAACCACGCAACTCCGACACAACCACCCCGTCCCACTCACAATCTGACTACAATACATTTTTTATCTTCGTTCTAATTAATATTATATCGAAAGTAATATAGATTACTTTTAACAAGACCATCACCACGGAACCGATACAGATTAATGAAATAAAATAATTTCATTTTATTTCGGATAAATAAAGAATTTTCATTTGAAAACTTTATTTTTGGAAGCAATAAATAAAATTTTCTTTATCAAATATCAGCTTGTTTTTCAATTTTATTCCTCCTTTAAAAAAAAAGATTTATACGTGGTAGAGCCATGGTACAGTTGCATTAGTAGTATAGTTGTAGCACGAATGAGTCGGCTCGACTGGGGAAGGACCACGCTCTCACAGAATAACAGCGTAAAATAGTAGCTTAATGCTGCTGTGTTTCGTATGGTGAGTGTAGAGAACCGGAGACCCTTTTCACTGGAAACGAGGCATTCCATATTAGTCCTCACTGGTGACAACGCATCTGCATTTTGATTCGTAATCGAGAAAAGATGTACTTAGATGTCTATGGACCGCAGCAACCACTTACCGTCACGTGGACTGTGCTCGTTTGTCAACCTATCCTAAAAAAACAAGAAAAGTTAAGGGGAGGTACTTGGTTTAAGATGTGGGGTGGGCCCTAGGGACCGCGAGGGAATGAGTATCGGTATTGCAAGGCGACGATCTCCCTATCCACCGCGGCAAAAACTTGGTTGTCGGTGGAGCTAGTTTTGCCGCTAGGGTTAGGAAAGCTGGTGCTTCCAAGTACTTGTTTTTCAGGCCCCATGACCTTCGCGTATCGGGTTCGTAGCGGGTGGTCCGTTACTCGATCCGGAACTAGAGGCCGCGGATGAAGGCTCGCCTTCTGTTACTAGTGTGCCTTAACTGAGAAGAAAAAAGGGCAGGAGAAATCCTCTCCCTAAAATGAGCTACTATGGGGCTGCGGATGTGGATTAGCTCTCCTCAGTCTTCAAAACTAAACTCACCACACAACACCCATATCCTTTCAATATTATTATACATATACTATAAACATGTCGCGACATTTACCTGTATACATAAGTGGATAATTCTAAAATAAAATTAAGTTTTTTATAAAATAGTTAAATCTCGCGACAAGCTATCATATAAATTGTGTAATGTAATAAACTGATTGTTTGATTTTTTGATTGATTGTGTGTTTCGGGTGGTGAGTGTAGAGAACCGGAGACCCTTTTTACTGGAAACGAGGCATTCCATTTTAGTCCTCACGGGTGACAACGCATCTCCATTTTGATTCGTAATCGAGAATAGATATTATCTACATCTATATCTGTAGGCCATATCAACCACTTACCATCAGGTGGACTGTGTGCTCGTTAATCACCCTATCCTATAAAAAAAATTAAAGCGCCTAAAAAACGTTTCATTGTAGCGCCTGTAAAATGTTAATAAATGATAAGTACTACTTGTTATTTATATTAAGACCCAATTATTGTAGACTTACTTCAAGTATCTTCAATAAGAGTACATCAAGTATGAAGTGTTTATTATATTACGTATTGCCAATCTTTTTTAATTGCACTTACGAAAATTCTTTTGACGACTTGCTCGTATAATGTCTTTATCTTAATGGGACTGCTGCGCTTCTATAGAGTATATTGGTTGTTTTTTGACGTGCAGCTTCACAGTTTATTAAAATGCATAAACGCATAAGATGCTAAGTGCGTTACAGCTTTAACAAATAAGTTCGTGGCTGAAAGTATACCTTTTTTTATAGAATAAGGGTGACAAAGGAGGACACAGTCCACCTAATGGTAAGTGGATGCTGTGGCCCATAGACATCTACATTTATCCTCGATTCAGAATTAAAATGCAGATGCGTTGTCACCCTTGAGGACTGAGATGGAATGCCTCGTTTCCAGTAAAAAAGGGTCTCCGGATCTCTAAAGAATTTGTGATAAAAGATAAGCTCAACAGAGAGGCTGTGAGCCTCTCTGTTGAGCTTATCTTTGATGATTATAAATATATCAGTATCATATCATATTCATACCTTGATGATTATAAATATATCAGTTTTATATATAAATTTATTTATCGATATATCGAAAATCCAATATTTAAAAAATATCAACAGTTTTAGTTGGAACTGATCAGTTGTAAGGATCAGTTGAACTGACCGTGTGTGGCGACCATTGTACAATACTCATTATTTGAACTTGCAGGTTAATTTTATTTAAAAAGAACAAAACAATGCAATAAAAAGTTATCTATGAACACACTAGTTTGTTACGACAGTAGGTAACATATCTTAGGAACAAAATTCTTAAACCTTCTAATTATTTGAACAAATTTTGTATTATTAGGAACAAAATAAGTTAAGTATTATTAATTAAAATATATAAGTTCTTCGTTGTTCATCAAAACATACTCTTTAGGCTTTTCAGAAATCTGAAGCAGTTCTAATTGGACTACATATACAATCAGTTGTTCCCTTTGCTTGTCGTCACTGTAAAAAAGATTTCAATTACCTCAATAAAAGTATTAATAATAATACCACTGGATTTTTGTGATGAACGTAGACCATGATAAAATACTTCCTCAGAAGCAACCTATAAATTTAAACCGACCGAATAGTATATTACTTGAAATCCATTTATTTATTTACATTGATAACACATAGCATAAAATTAATTTAACTAAAGGGTAACACACAATATTTAAAAAATATATAAATAAAGAAAAACGAAAATTAAAAATTTTAATTGTCATACAGTCCTACTTCCCCTAGGATCGTGCCAATAACGCAGACTGCGTTTCCTCACTTAATAGCTATACTTAGCCTTTGAGCGGATACAGTTCCTTTAGGAACTTCACCACACGTTGACCCCACGGACCGATAGTCCCTACAGCAAATGGGATAGATATGTAGTCATCTCTCAAAGACTCACATTTGTGTCACGTACTTAGCTTCAGCTGCCTCTGATGCCGCCCCGGCTCTAAACGAGGTACCCCAGAGATAAAAGGTCGCCAGAGTGTCTACGCAAGTAGCATCCCACACTAGTCATACCGTCAGGTGTCTTGCCATCGTGTATAGATAATCCTCAAGGCTCTAAAACCGAGGTAATATTCATAAAGATAAGAGCTCTTCGGATGATATCGTTCAAAGAACCATCGTTAAGTTATTTTCTTACATGAAAGTCCGTGGAGCCCAAAACTCGTCGACGCTGCTACCACAAGGGTATTGGTGAGGTTGACAAATTGCTGTTCCTGGACCGATTTCTACGGCGATGCGCAAGCTTTCCCTATCAAGCAATGTGCCGAGATCACTTGGTGGTGACTACATTCCTTAGTTGGGCCTGATGTTGGTCTTGGTCTTTTGTGCACACTGCGTACCAATGGAATATCCCACTGTTTTTGTTGGTTGACTTCTAGTGGAACATTTTCGACAGGATGGAGCGTTAGCCATGTTTGCCTTGCTTCCGCAGCAAAGCACATGTCTACCTTATTATTTATAATTATGTGACATAAGTCATTCACATTATGCATGGGAAGCAAGTAAAGCAGCCAATGTAACGCTAAAAAGATTTCTTACACCAATACCACCAAATTTTACAGGTAAAAATGCTTGATTCTAAGCTGTTGTTTAAAGTTAAATTTAGATTTTCTTCTGAAGATATTTTAAGATCATTATCAATATCTTTTAAAATATCCGAACATTTCCAGACCGGACTCAAGAGTAGTAAGCTTTTTTAAAATATATATATATATATATATATATATATATATATATATATATATATATAATTTATCAACATGTTTTAAAAACTGATTAAATTTTGTTTTTAAAACATGTTTTAATACTATCAAAATACAACAAGAGATCTAGCAGGTATAGCGATTTCGCACTAACAGTTTTTATTCCTGGAGAAATATGATTGAAATTTTGAATTAGAGTATCTCTGTTAGAACTAGATAAATTATTGTAAATAAATATTTCACATTTATTGCTATTTGGTTCAAGACCAAAATTGAATAACATCACAGATGACGTCACCCGCCTCATCTCCCAGTGTAGCGTCGTTCAAGTACCAGACATTTTGCTAGGATTTTAAATTTGAAATAATGGGTTTAATTCTTAAACTGAAAAGAGCTGGACCTAATGGGTACTGAACACCGATGGTAGAATCAATAATATGGTTTTCGTAAAACTATGATGTTGTTACCGTACTTTTGTACGTATTGTTATACAACAGAGTTACTGTATCGATAGAGTTAAAAGCACTTCTTAGGTCCACCTTCACAAGAATATCTGCATGAGAATTTCTAAAAAAATTACGTACTGAATGTACCGCCGCCTCACAGCCTAAACCTAGTTGAGTAGGTTGAAATTTTGTCTTAAGTTTAGAGATTATGTGTCTGCGAGCTTATTTTTAAAATTAAGCGTCGAAATATGGAACCAACAACAATAAATAGGATGGATAACGTTATACATTTTTTGAAGACACACAATCTTGCTTCATTTAAGTAAGAAATGAAATTGAGATTAACATTACAAGAAAGCATAAAATTACATAATTTTATAATGTCATTAAAAAATACTCTCTCGGCGTCACCGGGAGACGTGTTTACAAGATCTTTGAGATGTAGAGGCGGAATCACGTCAATGCCGCCAGCAGAGCCATTCGAATAGGACAAGATTGCGTCAGAAACTTTTTCAGAAATTTGTTGGCAAATTGGCGAAGTGAAACCGGTCAACAAAAGGTTGACCCATTTCACTTTACCAATTTGCAATATACTCGTAATATCAGCGTTAATAATTTGCAATATTATAACACAGTAATATTTGCGATATTGTCATAACAATAAGTACCCTGTACCGGTTTATGGTAAAGTCACGCTGTAGCTCTGTTATGGTTGTAGCACGAATGGGTCGGCTCTACCGGTGAAGGACCACGCTGTCACAGAATACCAGCGTAAAATAGCAGCTGCTGTGTTTCTTATGGTGACTGTAGAGAACCGGATACCCTTTTTACTGGAAAAGAGGCATTCCATCATATTTCTCAAGGGTGAGAACTTACGTATGTATTATATATAGTATTCTATGGTGAGAACGCATCTGCATTGTAACTCTTAATCGAAGATTAATATAGATGTGGGCCACAGCATCCACTTACCATCAGATTGTTTGTGTATACTATTTTGTCAACACAAAAATAAATAAAAAGCTGGTAAGCGAAGTGTAGGGTGGCGCTTCACTACATGGAGTAACGACCTGGCAAGATATGTAGGAATTCGATGGTTGCAGGTGGCTCAGGACTGTACTTTGTGGCATTCCTTGGGGGAGGCTTGTGTTCAGGAGTGAACTTATGAAGGGCAATAATGATGATGATGAATGATATCATAACAATTAGTGGTATGATATCATTATATTATAATCGTTGTTAGTGTGAATAAAAATTTGATTACGACAGAAGCCCTTTGGTTGAATGTGCTTGTCGTCTATAGGCATGGTAATAAGTTTATGAACCCTCACAACCTCACAACTCTCTTACTATCGAATTATCTCATGCAGGAAATGAAAGAATAAGTTTACTATGTGATAAAAATCGGTAAGACAGTTCAGCTGTCTTATGATACTAAATTACTATAGTATTTTCAGTTTTATAATAGTATTAATCATTAGGGAAATATGTTAAGTGCAAGCTATATTGCACCTAGGATATAAATATTACTAGACTAGCTTGCCAGGCAGACGTTGTTCTGCTCTTTTCAACGACCCTTTGTCATGTCCTATTAAAAACCCTTAAATTCGAAAAAAAAAATTGTGGGTCACTCATGGGCAAAAAACTATCCTATCTCTCAAGTTGGACCAAACTGCACACGCTGTGCAAAGCCGACTCCTGATTCTAGCCAGGGTTTTAAATCTGATAAGTTTCCTTCAGTAAGTCCGCGTACGCAGCGCGTTTACGCAGGTAGCGTACTGTGAAAATTACCTGGGTTCGATCATCGCCGGCACCAAAGAGCTATTTTTGTGAAGTGCTCAGTAGTAAGAAAAAAATTTTGAACAACCTTACATATCTGATTAATAAAACCGCTAAATATATTTTAAAAACATTTGAAGTCCACCAACAAGCACTCGAGCAGCGCACTGAAGTAATTGCCCCATAACTTTCTCAAGAATAAGAGGAAGCCTTTCCCCAGAAATGGGGCGCATAAAGTTTTCAACTTTACTTTAATTTTATAGGTATCTTATTATCAATATTTGCAAATTATAAGATAACTTATGGAGTTGTAATCATAAAGTACCTTCATAGAAAAATTTAAATAAAATTAAACACGAAAGAAGATTTATAGTATTTTCAAGTGGTGCTTCTTTTAATGTCAGATTTCAAACATTTCTCTGAAAAAGTGTTTGGGAGCATTTGTGACGACAGACACACTGTCAGAAAATCCCCCAGTGTATTTATGTTATTACTCTAAGGACCTCAGAGCAATATCTAAAGCAAGCATTCTGAGCTAAAGACAATCTAAAAATGTTCAATTTGCGAGAATTATGGTGTTGAAAGCATAAACGGCTCGTTATCAGATTATCTGACAGTTTTCTTGTAGCGCCACACCACTACTAATATAATATATTAGCGATAAGATAATTAATAAAAAATATTACGATAGGATAAATTAAACACAATCTGCTATAAAATATTTATAACCATTATCAGTCTTTCCTGATTCGCTGGTAATAAAAGTTTACATGAGAGCGCCAACTCGAGGTTCTTAGCAGTTTGTTCTAAGACAATACACGTCGCACGCACAATTGGCTAGTGGGTTGGTAATCGCAGTTTTTTAATGTTATTAAGATATTATTAATAAGATGCTTTACAACGCCCACTGGATGATATAGGGCTGTTGCATAGAATACTATAGTGCACAATATAATGGCTGTCAACCTTATTTTGTACGAGAATCGGTGTCGCCGGGAGCACACAACACACATACAAGCAATTACGTCGTATTATCACTACTACAAACCCGCTTCGCTTTGTTGACAGACTGAGTAAATTTACACATTTTAGACTTTTGATTAATGTTCAAGATCATCATTAAAAAATCGTTTAAATTATAATACATATTTATTTGTAAATAGTGTGCAATTTGGCATTTTCTAAATAATTTGCATGCGAAATTTGCAAACGATTGTAATGTCAAAAACAACTCGTGTTGACATTTATTAATGTGAATTGACATGTTAGCGACATTTTAATGGCTACACGGGCTCCGCCCACTCCCCCGTTCTATGATGTATATATTACAATATTCTATGGGTTGTTGATTCTCTTTTGCTGACGGTGATACGGTAGTAAAATCTTAGATATATTGCCTGAACGACAATAGATGAATATGTCGATGAAAGAACTATGACGTATTCTTATAATAAGAGAGATGTATCATCCCAACCACCAGCCATGGACTCTTAATGAAGGTGGATGATTGAGAATTGATGATGAAATAAGAAGTTTTCGCAATTTTAGTAGTGGCATACTCCTAATTACAATAAATAAGCAATTTTATAGACAAACGCTCACATTTCAGATTAAGCTAAATGTTATAGGTGGTAGAGTTACCTCTAAATGTTATAGGTAGTAGAGGTGGTGGAGACATTACGGCTTAGCATGAATGGGTCGGTTCGACCGGGAAGGACCACGATCTCACAGAATACAAGAATAAAATAGCAGTAAGTTTAGATTAGAGAATTTAGAAGAAGAGAAGTCATTAAGAAGAACTCTACTGGCTTCATCGGAAGAAGCGCTTACAAAATCTTTGAGACGTTGAGGCGTAATCCCGTCAATGCCGCCAGCCTTTTTTTAAAATTTGTTGGCAAATTGGCAAACTGAAATCGGTCAACAAAAGTTTGACCGGATTCACTTTGCCAATTTGCAATATAATATCAGCGTTAACAATTTGTAATCATACCGGTTTTTACGTGGTAGAGACACGTATTATGGTTGTAACGAATGGGTCGGCAAATAAAATCGGTCGTAAAATGGTGGTTTTGTAGTGAGTGTAGAGAAGGGTCTCCGGTCTCCGTTCCATCTTAGTCTAAAGGGGTGACAACGCATTCTTCATGTCGATTCTTAATCGAGAATTAATATAGATGTCTAAGGGCCTCAGCATCCACTTATCATCATGTGGACTGTGTGTTTGTTTGACACCCTCATTGTACAAAAAATTAAAAGTTTTATACATAATAGAGATACACTAGAGCTGTATTATGACTGCAGAAATAAAAGGTGGGCTTAACCGGGGAAGAACTACACACTCACATAAAACCAAGGTGAAATTGCAACATAATGCTGTTTCGCTTAAAGTTTACATTTCACAATTAAAGTAATTTATGTTCTAAGCTGCTATGTGTGTAGAGAGTCGAAGATCTTTTTTACTGGTAATGAGGTATTCCAACCTAGTCCTTAGAGGTGACACCTCATCTGTATTTAGATTCTTGATCGAGTATAGATGTTTATAGGCCACCGAATTCACGCGCAATCGAGTCTACTGTATTTGTCACAAAAGAAAAGTTTTAAAACGAAACTACATCCATAGATGCGTTTTAATTTCTTCGGAGAAGAAAGTAAGAAAAGTCTGTAAAGAGAACGTCCTTTATTATATTCATTTACAAAATTTGTTATTTAGTCAATCAATACTTAATAAAATATTTTTAAAGAATAATATAATAACTTCTTTTGATTTTATTATTTCTTTTGAAATGAAATACTCTTGTGAAATGGTTAACTTGAAAAGAAATATCAAAGAGATTTTTATAATTTTTGAAGAGATTTTTAGGCTGAAAATTGTACATTAATCACACCAGCAATTTTTTATGGTTAGACCTTAACTTTTTATAGGTCACAACTTAGGTCACACTCGTGACCTAAGTTTGGAGTGATCCTACACTCATGCGGACTTGCGCTTAATTTATTAGATCTTGAGGTACGCTATCGCTACGCACTTTTCCAGGTGACGAAAGTATCGAAGGCGCAGGAGATTCTCTAGGGTTAACCATTTCCTGAAAATATAATATAAAATTTTATTGCAGTAGAGTTTAATTTTTGTGCTTAGTAGCGCATTGGCTAAGCATTTGTTTGCGACGCAGCAGGGCCGCGGGTTCGAATCAGTTAAGAAGTGTTGGCTTTTGTAGTGTTAACGGAGAAAATTATAGTGTGGAGGTAACGGTAATGGTCCCGTCCGTGTCGTAAGAGGTGTGGGACAATAATATGGGGTAGGGTGTTACACTTACATCTTCAATACACTAAGCACAAATTCAGATCTACGTACTGTTAGGAGGCCGATCCCGTTTGATTTTTTAAAAAAGAAACACCAAATAAACCTAAAGGTTTATTGCAAAAAAAAAAGTTCACACCAAATTAATATAGTTCTTGACTTCCGAACTCTAATAAGTCTCGGAATCTATGTCCGATCTACCCGGGGCTCTGAGTCTAACTGAACATTAAAAATGGAAAGAAACAATATATAACAATATAATTGCTGACTATAGCTATATTAAGGAAAAGTACCGTGTGATTCAATGAATGCTTACTAATATTTTATTGCTTTGTAAAAAGGGATATAGCAAAAGAACAATACAACAAAAGAACAATATAACAATATAATTGCTGACTATAGCTATATTAAGGAGAAGTACCGTGTGATTAAATAAATGCTTACTAATATTTTGTTGTCTTGTAAAAAGGGATATAACAGCTCCCCCCCTTTTGACTGAGCTTTTTCTAAATTAAGATAAAGCGAAGATTCGAAATAGAAAAGCGATTAGAGGTCGGAAGACATTACAAATTATGAAAATAGGAAATTAAAATTTGTGGTAAAATATTGCAAATCAATCTCATAACAATGTAAAAACTTTCGAACTAAATTTTACATAAAGATACAATAGTATTATTCGTTAACTAAGTTATACAAAAGAGACAGAGTAGAATTCAAAAATAATCAATTTAAAATTAAGGAATAAAATTATACAAAAATGAATTATTTAAATCTAAAATTAAAAGTATTTTGAATGAAATAGTAAAATTAGAATTTACTTGTATTAAACAAGGTAGTAATTTCAATTACAATTACATAGATTGCATTTAAAATAGCAATTACAAAATATAAAGTGACAGAGTAGAAATTAAGATTATATGATAATAAAATCGATTATTTGTATTAATACAAAAATTTTAAAACTAAAATTGAATAAAATTAGAAATTAAGATTTCTTCGAGAGGAAGAATGAACTTTGTCTACAGTTTTATAAGGCTTATAATTAGTACAATTTGGTAAAGATTTAAGCGAGATATTATCTTCTTCAGATGTCGATTTATCGGTCATCTCAATTGAATTTGAAATTTTGGAGTTATGTTTCGATGACTTTTTATTATTACATTGATTAAATATTTGTATACAATATCCACTGCTATCGTGACGATTTCTGCAGCATTTAAATAATTTATAGGCAAGGTATAAAAATAGTAGTACAATTAAAACATAAGTAAATGTTGAATAGTATGAGCCATATTTAATAAAATGTGATTCTTTTTGAAGATTATTTAATTCAAACTCTAAACTATCCAGTTGATGATTTGCATATTTTAAAGAATCCAAGTTAACTTTGCTTAAAGAGATTGGCGTTAAATATGGTAAACTTTTATTAAATATGTCCTTTTTGCAACAATCATCTTTCGTTATATCAAAGCTTATATCTATTGTTGATTTGATCGAAAATTGGTAAGTACTTGTTGGCAATAATTGAATAGTTTTGGAGTAACCAATACAATTTTCGGTTAATTTGACAATACCTGTGCCAATAATAGAATGATCAGTAATGTCGTCATCACATTTGATAGTTAATTTGTTTACATTAGATTGTACATAGATCCATCTATTATTTTTTAATTTATGCCAAATATTGATTTGGCCAAATAATAACTTGGCGTTACACTCAGAAGGTAGGGAAAGAATTACTTCTGTTAGTAATTTCGATTCACAATTAGGATTATTTACACTAGACGTTATAGTTAATAGTTCACAAATAGAGTAGTTATTATTAATGAAATTACAATCATCTAAGTTATTAAACATAGTATAATGTATTCTATCGTCACTTAAAGCAATATAAGAATTAGAAGGTTGAATAAGTGCAAAAGTTTGCATATTATGTGACTCGTCGTGAGGAGTCGGTAATGGGATATTTTTATAAACAGTGAATTTATCAGGTGTTATCAGTGGAATTTGCAAACTGAAAACAATCTTATTGTTATAATAATATGAACTAAGTTTCGAGATGTCAATCAAAGAATGAATATTATGTATGTTCAATTGCATTGGAAAATCTAAACGTTTGTTTAATTGATTAATATGCTTAGTTAATTCATTATAAAGACTTAAAGGGCTAATCACGCTAGGATGCAAAACATTTACCTTGGAAAATAAAATAGCATTTATAGTTGTGTCTAGTAAGTTAGAAATAGCAAGTAAGGAGCCTTCAATTACGTTTAGTAAATTATTTATCCTAGAAATGTGAAGTAGTAAGTTATCGGTTTTTGTAATTTGTGACAAAATTTCATTCATTTTATTAATTTGGGAATTCAATTTTAATTCGTTTTGATTTAATTTATAAATAGTGGCATTAAAATTATTTATAGTGGATTTAATTATATGAATATTATCTCTGAATAGATTAAATAGTTCCGTTTCACTTTTCCGACAGGATTCTATCGCGGCATCATATTTTCGCGCATCATCTGCGTCTAGAGTACCAAAGAAAAATTTAAGAATTTCGCCTCCAAATTCCAAAGATCTTTTGACTTTGTTTGGCGATGGGTTATTATTGATTAAATGTGCTAGAGATTGCAATTTGACGTAATTATATTTTATTAAAGTCTCTATAGGAGTAGAAAAATCTTTACACGGGGAAAATTCGTCAGTATTTATTTTGGAACAAAGGTTTAAAGTATCATATAATAAATTTTCTATTTTATTGAGATAAGGATCTAAGGATATAAGGTCTATATATGTTATGACTTTCCAATAATCGTTATAAAAATTAATATGCGTAATAGGTTCAAAATAAATTCCAGGACTATGTGATATAGGTATGATCCTCGATTCAGCGTGGCTTTGGTTTCCATAGCATAAAGCTCTGAAAAAATATACAAAGTTAATTAAATTTAGGGAGTTTGAATAGCAGGCTTAATTTCGTTTGTATGGTACTTAACATGTTTACGACCTATTTGTAACGTTACGTTATGCTTATTATTTATTTTTATAATTTTATATGGGCCCTTCCATATAGGTGATAGAGCCTTACGGAGCCGGTGATGATGTTTTATATACACTAAGTCGCCAATTTTATAAGAAGTTTCACGTGAACTAGCGTCATAATATTGTTTCGATTTTTCTTTGCTATTAACTATATTTTGAATGGCCTTTTCTCTACTAAAACGCATTCGATATTGTAAAGCTCGAATATATTCATTATAGGTTGTATTATTATTTGTTTCATATAGGGAATTTGGAATGTTAGGTTTATAACCATATAATAATTCATGAGGGGTGAAATTAGTGGTGCAATGTGGAGTGGTATTATAAGCTAATATTGCGGTAAATAGATAACAATGCCAATCATTCTGGTTTTCGTTTACGAAAGATTTTAGGTATTCTTTTAAAGTAGCATGTGAGCGTTCTAGGGCTCCATTTGTTTGTGGGTGATAAGGAGTGGTAAATAAGGTTTTAACTTTTAGAATTTGAGTCAGTTGTTTAAATAAATCGGACGTGAAACATGTACCCAAATCTGTTAAGATCGTTTTAGGAAAACCGAAAAGAGACATAAAATGTACGAGATTTCTGGCTATTTCTTCACTGGTAGCTGTGACCAGGGGATAAGCGCTTGAAAATTTAGTTAAATCGTCTTGCAATGTAAGGATAAATTTGAATTTTTGGAAACCTGCGTCGGGCAAAGGACCAACGATGTCGAGAGCTAATCGTTCAAAAGGTCTAGTAGAAGTGGAAGTTATCTCCATTGGAGCCTTATTGGACATTCTCAGCGGCTTATTAATTTGGCATAATTGGCATTTCTTAACGTAATCTACAATATCAGAGCGCATACCCTTCCAGTAGTAGGCGGCTTTAATTCTTTTATACATACGATTTGATCCTGGGTGACCCGCAATAGGTGAATCGTGATTCTCTTTTAAAATTTTAGGGATTTCGATGGGAGTAGGGTAAATTAACCGATTTTTATAAATATGAATTTTAATATTTGTGCTATGGAAAATATAGGCAATCATATTATATACCTTAATATAACCTAACTTAGAAAATGGGTCTGAAAAGTCTGACAAGGCGAGATCTGTGATATCGGGATTTTCGACTAAAATTTTATCTCTAAGTTTTATCATTAAATTGTAGATGTCTTTAAATTTGGTTTCTTCATAATGGTGAACTTTGGTATATAAAAAATAGAAGTATTTATTCTTATCTTTAACACATTGAATTGTAAAAGGTTCGCGTTCGGAATTCAGCAATTCCTCCGGCTTATCTAACTGCGATAATATTTCTTCACAGTGAGGTATAGATGAATCGAAATCTAAAGAGACCGGACACGCGATATGTTTTAACTTAGACAAATGTAATCCTTCAGTGCATTCTATAATTACTGTATTTGAAATAGGAGTTTTATTGGAGAATTGATCCTTAAAATATTTTTCATAACTAGAGTTATTTAAGGTGTTAATGTCTATAACATTAACGGGACAGCGAGATAACGCATCAGCATTGGAGTTTAAACGGCCTTGTTTATAAATGATTTCGTAGTCATATTCTTCGAGTTTTAGGCGCCAACGAATGAGTCTACTGCCTGGGTCTTTGACATTAAATAACCATACTAGTGGTCTGTGGTCGGTGACAATTTTAAATTTATTACCGTAGAGGTAAGGGCGAAATGTTTTAACTGCGAATAAAATGGCTAGGAGTTCTTTTTCGGTAGTTGAATAATTACCTTCGGCACGATTTAAGGTGCGCGATGCGTAAGCTATTGGCTTATCCTTGCCGACAGGACCTTGGGATAGAACTGCACCCACGGCGTAATTACTTGCGTCTGTGGTTACTATGAAGGGCTGAGAGAAGTCTGGGTATTGGAGCAGCGGAGCAGTGATTAATTTTTCTTTTAGAATATCGAAAGCGGTTTGTTGTTCTAGGGACCAGTGGAAAGAAGCGTCCTTTTTTAATAAAGAAGTAAGAGGTTTCGTTAATTTGGAAAAATTATCAATAAATCGGCGATAATAGCCTATTAAGCCTAGGAAGGATTTAATTTCTTTAGGATTCTGAGGAATTGGGAATTGCGATACTGCTTTTACCTTGTCTGGATTTGGAGAGACACCTTTGTCGGTGATAATGTGACCAAGATAGGTTACTTCACGTCTTAAGAATTCGCACTTGTCTGGTTGTAATTTTAAATTGTATTCGCGGAACTTATCAAACACTAATTTTAACTTTTCCATATGTTGATTCAAATTTTGACTATAAATTATACAATCATGTAGATATACATAGCAGTGTAGACCTTGTAGTCCTGATAAAACAGTATTCATGAGTCGCTGGAAGGTTGAGGGTCCATTTTTCAAACCAAAGGGCATTCTAGTGAATTCATAGTGTCCAGACATGCTAGAGTTAGTACTAATAGTAAATCCCGTCTTTGGAGCATCTTTAGCATCCATCTTTATCTGGTGGAAACCGCTAGCAAGATCGAGAGTTGTAAAATATTTCGAATGGCCTAATTGGTCTAGGATATCAGTGATAAGAGGCAGCGGATAACTTTCTGAAACCGTGATATCATTGAGGCGACGATAATCAATGACTATTCTCCACTTTTTCTTGCCAGAAGCGTCTAATTTTTTCGGAACTACCCATACCGGGGCGCTCCAAGGCGAAACAGAGGGACGGATTATATTCTGATTTAGCATTTTGCGAATTTGTGTATCAACTTCTTCCTTGTGACACTCGGGGAAGCGATACGATTTTACGTGAACTGGGGGTGCGTTACCCGTATCTATGGAGTGTTGGATGCCATTCGTAAAAGAGAGGGGCTCACCTTCGAGGTGAAAGATATCCGTATAATCGGAACAGCAATTGAGAAGTGCTTTCTTTTCTTCATCGTTGAGATGAGAGCAGCGTAAAAGACTTAATACTCGATTCATTCGATCAGATTTGGAAGTCGAGACGGAATACATAGATTTACTAGGTATTGAATTTTCGCAGGAAATAGAATTATCGTAATCTATAGGTGTTAATTCTACGGAATAATCTTTAATTTCTATGTCTGTATCAGTCGTATTTAAAACAGTGATGTTAACCATTTTATTTGGTTTTACCGATACTATACAATTAGCGACGTAAACACCCTTGCTTAATGTGTGATCTAGAACTAAGGCTTCATTATTC
Organism: Parnassius apollo; assembly: GCA_907164705.1. Taxonomy (NCBI): domain Eukaryota; kingdom Metazoa; phylum Arthropoda; class Insecta; order Lepidoptera; family Papilionidae; genus Parnassius; species Parnassius apollo. The sequence continues at coordinate 597,751 of CAJQZP010001706.1, forward strand.
CGATAAGTCTCGAGCGAGTAGTTTGATATAGTGCATTCAATGACTGCTTCTGAGCGTGCTGGAACGGTGTAGGTTGGCTGGTGAAATATAATAGGAACTTGGTGACTGCAAAGAGTCATTATCTTAGAACTATAATCTATATTAGCATTAAAATATTTAAGAAAATCTGTACCGATAATACCGTCGTAATTAAGGTTTATGCTATCGTTAATGACATAAAATTTGTGCTCGTAAGTTTCATCACTTAATAAAAATTGCAAGTAGATTGAGCCTATTGTTTCGCTATACGTATCCGTATCATTTATACCTTTGATTCTTACCTTGTCCTTAAGAAGTTCATGTTTCGTTTTTAAACATGAGTGTTTTATGACACAAACGCTTGCACCGGTATCGATAAGAAGTTTGAGACACTTAGGAGAATATTTTGTTAATAAATTCGTGTATGGTAACGAAACCTTGCATGTATTTATGCTCGTTTCAAAAATAGGAATAGAATTAGAATAAGACTCATTAAAACTCGGCTTAACCTCTTTGGGCTGCTGAGATGTAGATATAGTAAACGACTTAGTAAGACTCGGTTGTACCTTTTCGGTCAACTGAGGTGCATGAGAACTAGTAAGACTCAGCTTCACCTCCTTGGGTTGCTGAGATGTAGATATAGTAAACGACTTAGTAAGACTCGGTTGTACCTTTTCGGTCAACTGAGGTGCATGAGAACTAGTAAGACTCAGCTTCACCTCCTTGGGTTGCTGAGATGTAAATGAATTAGAATGACTCGGTTGCTTGTTAATGCATCGCCGAGATGAATTAGAATTAGAATAAGATTTAGCATTATTTTTGTAAAAGTTAGTAGAAATAGTATTATTAATTGTTTTCGTGTCATTACCACAGTACGATTTCGGCAGACACGTATCCGAAATCTTATTTAGTTTAAAGAGTTAGAATTATCGATAGTGTCGTCGTTATTACATGTCATGTGCATAGGCACAGAGTTAGAACTAGAATTAGGGTTAGGGTTACGGCTTACAAAATTAGAATTATTATTTGAGCTACGATTTATATAGTTAGAACTAGTATTAGGGTTACGATTAAAATTTTTACTAAAATTTTGACGATGTTGCATATTATATTGTCGCTTTCTACATTGATCAATAGTGTGCCCTATGTTTTTGCAATAGTTGCAAATTAATTTATCAGAATTAGAACTAGATAAATGAGAAATTTGTTTATTGTGTTTAAAATTAGAATGGTTCTTATTTTTGAAACATTGCGTAGCGACATGACCTACTTTATTACATATATTACACTGCTTCATTGAATTTTTTGAACACATTTGAAGATTCTGTAATTTTTCTTCATCTATGGCTAATTGAACAGCTTCGTTTAAAGTTTGAGGATTTCTACACCTAACAATAGTAGAAATAGCAGGGTTTAACCCTAATAAAAATGTGTTTAATGCTAGGTCCTCCATGGCGGCTATTCTACCTGGAAGTTCGTCAGGAATTTTGCAGCTATAGTGTATATCTGACTGAATTTTTGTTAAAATTTGTTCTAATCTTAAAGAAAATTTAGTAACGTCGTCGGAAGACTGTTTGCAATTTTGCAAATCTGATAATAAATGTGTTGAGTGTTTTTTCTCCCCAAAAGTAGAACGAAGAAATGACTTTATTTGGTTCCACGTTTCAAAACTTTTTAAACTACATGCGACCTGAGCTTTTCCCTCTAGCTGTGAGATAATAAATTTGCACAAAATAGGCTGTTGTTCTGCCGTAGCTAACGACATTGCATTATCACAGTTGGTAAGAAAAGCGGGGAGAGATTCCTTCTCCCCATTATAAGTTTTTATAAATTTCGTCAAAAACGAAAGTGTGATTTTTTCTGACATATTGTCTTTACTTTTTTCTGCTTTAAGCGACATAGAAATAAAATTAAAATTTGAAGTTATATAAGATAATCACAATAAAATGAAGTAAAAAGGTTATAGTACAAAACAGTGTAAAATAAAGGTAAATTTTATAAATTTAATTTACAAAACAAAACGACTTACAGGAAAATAATAACTTCTATACGTTGCATTTACTCGTAACAATGGCTCGGTGACACGTTACACTCGTGGCGGCTGGCGGGCGGAATCGCTGACACGGTGACTTCGTCGCGTCGTGGGAAATGGTAGGAATGAAAGATGTAGAATATTCTTCAGAAAATGTTTTTATGTTGGTGAGTTAGACCCAGCTGGTGCGGGCTCCTGGTGGAGGCTGATCGTCGGCCAGACGGGTGATTTCAGGACCAGATGTGAATGGAGCGGGCTCACGCTTCAGAGCGGAGGCTGATCGTCGTCCAAATTGTGGTAGGCGCAGGCTTAGGCACGGCTAAGGCTTAATGTCGACCTTGGTGATTTCGGGGACCTCGGATTCGGATGCCAAAGTCTTTTATGACCTTCTGTTTGGCATCCCACTTCTGACACCAATTTGTTAGGAGGCCGATCCCGTTTGACTTTTTAAAAAAAGAAACACCAAATAAACCTAAAGGTTTATTGCAAAAAAAAAGTTCACACCAAATTAATATAGTCCTTGACTTCCGAACTCTAATAAGTCTCGGAATCTATGTCCGATCTACCCGGGGCTCTGAGTCTAACTGAACATTAAAAATGGAAAGAAACAATATATAACAATATAATTGCTGACTATAGCTATATTAAGGAAAAGTACCGTGTGATTCAATGAATGCTTACTAATATTTTATTGCTTTGTAAAAAGGGATATAGCAAAAGAACAATACAACAAAAGAACAATATAACAATATAATTGCTGACTATAGCTATATTAAGGAGAAGTACCGTGTGATTAAATAAATGCTTACTAATATTTTGTTGTCTTGTAAAAAGGGATATAACAGTACGAATAAAATCATCGTTTCTCATAACAGGTACTAAAGCTCTAAGAATATCGTAAATGTAATATCAGGTAATTATATCAAAGATATTTTTTAAATTATTATATATCCAAAAGCAATTGCAAGTAATTGCACTAAAATTGATCAAAATGTGCATGATGTGTCCAGGCTGTTTTCCTAGACATTTGTCAAGCCGAATTATGGAACAGAAACAGAAACTTTTTTATTCAATATAGATTATAAATAACACTTATTGAAAATCACTTTTTTTAAATTTATTTGGTCGGGTTCTGAAAAAGCCTCTGTCCCGGGACCAGCAAGAAACCCAGCGATACTTTAAAAAAATAACAGCTTACAATCATTTATGTTACAATTAACAATAGGGGAGAGCGGGGCTGGAAGTTCCGATTTTCAAATAACATGAAGTTTTATCATAAAAACGACGGGTTTCATTTTCAACATGTAAAATATTGCTGATATTTATCGTTTTTTGTAATATTATAGTCACTTCTACTAATATCTCAATAGTTTTTTTATAGAAGCAAATATTTGCCAAATTTCGGAGCGGAACATCCAGCACCGCTTTGGGGCGAGTTGTTCCACTTATGAGGCAAATACATAGATTATAACAATATACAGCCAGAATAACATAAGGTTTCCTAAATAAAACAACCATTTCTATTAATTTTTCTATGTAATGTTTATTCTATGCACGACAAAACCTTTTTTATATTGTTAAATTATAATTATTGAGATCTATTATCTTACAAATTTTATCAGATTTATAAATTAACTTACAAAAATAACAAAACATAACTGGTGAGCGCCCTATAAACTTTTCTTTAGTTAAATTATAAAAGATCTATCAAAACTTTCAAAAACTACAAAAATCAAAAGTTTAGATACCTAAACAAAAATAACTTTACAAATACAAAACATAACCTCCAGATAAACGTTTATTTTGTTAAATCATACTTAATATTATTCATTAAGTCTTACTTTATCAGGCGTAATTAACTTTGGCAACATCCATTCTTATTAATCAGTACCTAATCTTATTCATCACCAATCTTATTCGTCACTCATTTCTTCATCTGACTCACAGTTAGGACACACATATGTGACTTTATCACCGTTGTCTAAACATTTGACATGTGCCCAATTTTTACAAACGGTACATTCTATCCACTGTTCTTTTGGACGAGAATTTGAATATGAATCGCCAAAAATTATGCAGTGCCATTCCAGATCGTTATCGCTGTCACTCTTGTTTACTTGTAATACTCTTCGTTTAGCTTTTCCTTGAGGTTTACCCTTCCACCAGGTCTGGTCTGACGACCAGACGCCAACTGTTTAGTGATGTCTCAGTGATCGCAAGGGTGAAAACCGGCAGCGATCACCGAATGGTTAGAGGCACACTGAACCTAAACGTTAAGTTGGAGAGGTCTCGTCTAATGAAGTCAACGCTCCGTCCCCCTCGTGCTCTAATCCAGAATCCCGAAACCTTTCAGCTCGAGTTACGTAACCGCTTTCAGTGCCTAGAAGATTGCAATGCAGTGGACGATATGAATGACAAGCTCGTGGAAACTGTCCATGCGGTCGGAGCTAAGTTCTGGCAGACCCGCCGCAGAAGAACACAAAAACTCTCCGATCACACTCTTAATCTCATGGCTGTTAGACGGGAGATGAGGCTGCAATCGTCAACAGATTTGACAGCATGCAGGCAACTGAATAGACAGTTCTCCAAATGCATGCGGCGAGACTTACGCAACTTTAATACTTCTCGTATTAAAGAAGCGATCGAGCGGAACCAGGGCTCCAAAGTGTTTGCCAGAGATCTGTCTGCCAGAAAGAGCCAACTGTCAAAGCTGAAGACTGAGTGTGGCAACATCGTTTCCGGGACACCTGAGATTCTGAGTGAGATTGAGAGGTTCTATGGGCAGCTGTACACATCATCGTTGGAGCCACACTCAAGTGTGAGTAACGATCCAACAGCAAGTCTTATCAGACACTATTTCGATGATATCCCGGACGTCAGTCTGAGCGAGATTAGAATGGCTCTCCAACACCTTAAAAACGGCAAGGCCCCGGGCGAGGATGGAATTACAGCGGAGCTTCTGAAAGCGGGTGGAACACTGGTACTTGAAGTCCTTCAGAAGCTCTTCAATTCCGTCCTCCATGGTGGCACTACTCCGGAGGCGTGGAGCAGAAGCGCGGTGGTTTTGTTCTTTAAGAAAGGCGACAACGCTCTCTTAAAGAACTACAGACCGATTTCCCTTCTGAGCCGCGTCTACATGCTATTTTCGAGAGTCATTACGAATCGTCTCGCACGCAGACTCGACGACTTCCAGCCTCCCGAACAAGCCGGTTTCCGAAAAGGCTTCAGTACCATAGACCACATACATACCCTGCGGCAGATTGTACAGAAGACCGAAGAGTACAATCTGCCACTTTGCCTGGCATATGTGGACTATGAGAAAGCCTTTGATTCCGTCGAAATTTGGGCGGTGCTACAGTCTCTTCAGCGGTGCCAAGTTGACTGTCGGTATATCGAGGTGCTGAAGTGTTTGTACAGTAGGGCTACGATGGCTATCCGAGTACAGAACCAGAGTTCGAAACCTATCCAACTTCAGAGAGGTGTAAGACAGGGTGATGTTATATCCCCGAAACTCTTCACCGCTGCGTTGGAAGACGTTTTCAAGCTATTGGACTGGAAAGGATACGGTATTAACATCAATGGCGAGTACATCACTCACCTTCGATTTGCCGACGATATAGTCCTTATGGCAGAATCGCTGGAGGACCTTAGCACTATGCTCAATGACCTCAATGGTGTCTCCCAACGTATAGGTCTTAAGATGAACATGGACAAAACAAAGATCATGTTTAATGTCCATGTCACACCTATGCCGGTAGTTATTGGGAGCACTATGCTTGAAGTTGTTGACGAGTACGTTTACCTGGGACAAATAGTCCGACTAGGTAAGTCCAACTTCGACCGAGAGGTCAATCGACGGATTCAACTCGGCTGGGCAGCGTTCGGGAAATTACGACACATCTTCTCGTCAGGTACACCTCAATCTCTGAAAACTAAAGTGTATAACCAGTGCGTGTTGCCAGTGATGACTTACGGATCTGAGACGTGGTCCTTCACTGCTGGCCGTATGAGGACGCTCAAGGTCGCTCAGCGAGCTATGGAGAGGGCTATGCTCGGAGTTTCTCTACGTGATAGGCTCAGAAATGAGGATATCCGCAGTAAAACCAGAGTGACCGACATAGCCCAACGGATTAGTAAGCTAAGGTGGCAATGGGCCGGCCATATAGCTCGAGAACCGATAACCGATGGTGAAGAAAGGTTCTCGAGTGGCAGCCTCGTATCGGTAGGCGTAGTGTAGGGCGACCCCCCACTAGATGGAGTGACGACCTGGTAAGACATGCAGGAAGTCGATGGATACAGGTGGCTCAGGACCGTGCTTTGTGGCGTTACTTGGGGGAGGCCTATGTTCAGCAGTGGACATGTGAAGGGCTGTAATGATGATGAAATGATGATTTCCGTTCGTTGCCTGTTTCTCAGCCAACGCGTTTTTTTCTGGCGTGTCAGTTAAAATAGCAGCCTTTCTCATACGTCGTTTTGTAGATTTCTGCAATCGTGGTGGTGCCTTTGGTAAAGGTTTAACAATTTCTGGGTTAAACACAGCTGTAGCGTTTGTCTTTACTGGCGTTGATTGAAGTCCTTGGTCACACTGATTTGATGTCGAATGCTGGGGTTGTTCATCATTCTGCACTGATATTAAAATTGTCGAAGGCTCTGGCTAGACATAACTCTGTGATAATATTTGAATGTTGGATTGTCCTGGCTGGTCTTCATATTGTGCCGAAATTGAGCAGCTAGAAGGCTGGGAGGGCTCTTCATTAGACACAACTTGAGATGAAGTAGCATCTAATAATGGCCGATCTGTCACGAAAGATGGAGCAAAATCCTCATCTGTAAAAACATCGAGGTTATAAGGGCATATTCCAGTTTTCTTGAATGCGTTTATAATATTTGTAGGGGTTGCTGCTAAAGGCCATGCTGTTTTAACAATTCCAGGAATTTCGTAGATTGACATCGTTTTACCCGGGTTGTTGCGGAGCCAATTATCTTGAATTTTCGCACAGAATGTTTTAAAAGGCCCGTTGACGCCAACATCCAGAGGTTGCAGCATGTGTGTGCAGTGAGGGGGAAATGACAACATAATGATGGAGTTGGTTTTAGCTTTATCAACTACGTTAATATCAATGTGTGAGGAGTGATTGTCTAATAATAGCAACACCTCTTCTTCTGTGGTGGGTTTAGTAAATTTTATGAAATGATCCATATATGTGAGGAATTCAGTAGCAGTCATCCACCCTGAGCTGTTTCCAGCCCCGACTGACTCGGGGGGCTCATCCCGCAAAAACAAGTCTTTATACTTTAAACGTGGAAACACAAACATTGGCGGTATCGTGTTTCCCGCGGCACTGACTGCTAGCTTCACAGTTACCAAATTGCCGCGCTCAGCAGACACAATAGCACCTACCTGTTTTGTACCTTTTTGGGCTACTATCTTCCTTGACTTCAACACAGTCGTTACTCCAGTCTCGTCTAGGTTCCAGATTCTTGATGGTGTCAGTTTATATTTTAATAGAATTTCACCGAGCTTAGTGAAAAATTCATTCACATTGTGTCTGTTAAATGCAGATGCACGTCCTGCACTAGTTGCTTCTGGTGTTCTGATAGATAAAACGGGGTTCCTCTTCATAAATCCAGTGAACCAGTCAGCTCCAGTTTTTAGATTCTTGTGCCATGAAGGGGGAATGTTTTCAAACGAAAATTTTACCACACATTCATAGGCGAGTTTTCGCACCTCTTCGGGTAGAAAAGTAAAGTAAAGTAAAGTTACAGCCTATATACGTCCCACTGCTGGGCACAGGCCTCCCCTCATTTCTGAGAGGATTTTAGGGCAAGGAAGTGTCCGCCGCGCTACCCCAATGCGTGTTGGCGAACTTCACATGTCTTCGAAATATTTTTTTCTTATTCCTCAGACATGCAGGTTTCCTCACGATGTTTTCCTTCACCGCTGAGAACGTGGTATATCAACACTTAAAATTGCAATTAACAATTTCATTGGTGCCGGCGGGGATCGGACCCGGGTTTCTCGCGTTCTGTTATATTTACAGCGAGCGCTAACCATCTGAGCTACCACGGCTCTCAACATTTAGTATTTTCGGGTTTCGGGTAGAAGACCGAAGTATATTGAGGAACACTTTAAAATATAGTTAACTAACTCTTTTTCCTGTTCCAAGGTAAACACTAGCCTGGGCTTATAACCTATGTTAGGAATCTTGCCAGCTTTCAATTTTGTAACAAATCGATGCAACGTCATGTGGCAAATTTCAAGTTGTCGTGCCACAGTTTTAACTGGTTTTCCGTCCTTGATGACAGCATCTGCAGCTTGCCGCAACAATATCTCAGAGGTTTTACCTCTCTCTGTCTTACGTTTGTAGTTTCGCATCTTTAAAATCAAAGAAAAATGGTCATAAGAATTATAGATACGATTGAAGGACAGTTGAGGTAAGTTGTTCCGGGGAACTACCAGCCCCTCTAGGAAGAAACTTATAGCCCCAAATTACCTTTATATATAAGGACTGACATACTGGCAAACTAATATAATTAATTCAATAAATACTTGAGCAATAAGATACCTTACTAATGTCACTACAATTTAGAAGAGTTACGTATGAATTGGTTCATAATAAACAGAGATAGACCAAATAGTTTAAGCACGAAAAAATTTACTTACGTGATGTTTTGACAGCTACGTGCGCACAGCCACTCAACCAACGTCGCTGGAATAACTAACATGGCTGCCGGCGCGGCGCGTCACCTGACGCTTTTACGGCGCATTTCACATATATTGCTATCTCTTTTCATTACAAAGTTATTTCTATCGGAACAACAGCCCCGCGCTCCCATACAAAAGAAATTAGAAACAGCTTGGTAGTGACGCGGCGTAGTGATCACCTTTCCCAGGGGTTATTATAATCCATAAATTCCTTGATATTATACATTTAGCATTTTTTTGTATAAACTTAGTTTAATAAAGATTTTGTATTTTGTGCAAGTCAAATTTTGTATATTTTCTGGGATTTTGTGATAAAAGCGTCGCCCCAAGAATGAACTATTGACTCGGTGGAGTCGACATTACATTTTCGTATAAATGTAATGTAAGTTAATATATTAATGTCCTTAAATTTTTATCTGAGCGACTCTTTAGGTTTTAAATCATAGATTGCTCTAATAGTCCTCTTTTGTAATACAAACAAAATTTCAGTGTCAGTCCCGTATCACCATAGCAAAATAACATACCACATTATACTATGGAAATAGATAAAGTAAACTAGTCTAGCTGTTTCAACACTGGTGAAACTTCTAATCGTTTTTACAGCATATGCTGCAGAACTAAGTCTGCTTGGTAGTTTTGATATATGGGGGCCCCATTGAAGCTTTGCTTCTAGTGTGATTCCGAGAAAACTGGTGGTATAGGCAAGACTCAGCTCCTCCCAATTTAAAATTACATTAGTAATTATTATTTTTATAAACATGTTTGACATTTGGCGTTATGAATTTCATAGGTACGTTTAGTTTTAGTAGAGATTATTAGTATGAAACTAATTTACTAATTTAGGTATAGCATTAATTACTTCCTGACAATTTACAATACAATACAATACATTTTAATGCACACCAACAAAACATAATTATAACAAATAATGAACAAACAACTAGGGAAAAGCAAAAGGCGGTCTTATTGCTACATAGTAATCTCTTCCAGACAACCCAAAAGAGGAAATTATTAAAAATAAAAATAAGATTAACGGGTAGGGTGCACTAAATTAGACAAAAAAATACAACTTTTATACTATAAAATGACAACATACTTAAGGTATATTAGTGATCATGACTAAGAGGAGAAAGAGAGAGGAGTTAAAGAGACAAATAGTGTTCTTTAATTTGTTTCTTGAACACATTTAAAGATTGAGCACTTTTAATGGACTGGGATAAGGAGTTCCAGAGTCTTACTCCAAGAACAGCAAAAGATTTATCATAAAATGTCGAGGAGTGTACAGGACATTGGAGCGAAAGATTTTCTTTGGACCGTAAGGAAAAATCGTGACAAGAGCCAAGAATTTTAAAACTTTCTTTTAGATAGGGAGGACTTGATACATTAAATAAGATAATTTAGTAACTGACGTTTTAATTTGAAAATGAATGAAGTGTCATCAGCAAATAATACTACATCATGATTATCCCCTACTATGTAAGGTATGTCGTTAATATACTGGATAATTTTTATACCGTCTAGAAAAAAGCAGGATGTAACCGGTGAACGGAATAGAAGCCTATGGTTATGATATTTTGCATTTTGTATTTATTTTACATTAAAGTAAAGTTATACAGTAAAGTATAGAAACGAAAACCCTTTTTACAGGAAACGAGGCATTCCATCTTAGTCTTCAGGGGTGGCAACGCATCTGCATTTTGAATTCTAATCGAGGATAAATGTAAATGTCTATGGGCCACAGCATCCACTTAACATCAGGTGGGCTGTGTTCTCGTTTGTCTGCCTTATTCTATAAAAAAATATGTACATATGTATTTTTTAACTTCGGAATGATTTTTTACTAAACAGTTTATCCAGGGGGGTATATAAATTCAGAGAAAAATTGCACTCAATAAATGTAACTATTTTGATTATTACATGTTAATTGTTGTCTTGAGCTTGTTATATTCCTTATTGTGAACTAACTACTTACTTGAGGCAGCTACCTCTACCACGTATAAATACTTATCTTCATGTATGCGTATATCAAATTGCGGGTATAGTTTGTTATACTAACATTCTCCATATGCAATATCTACAAGTTCTTTTTATCTTTTATTAGAACATTTATCTACTAACTTTAAAAACAAATAATAAATGCTTAGGTACACTTACATTCGCCTTTCCGTCTTTATACATTAAAGTAAAAGCTATTGAGAAAACTATGAATACAACTTTTGTTGTAAAAATAACTATCGCCACTGTTACGAGAGAATCAAAGGAAACCATTTTGATGCAGTATTAGTAATAATGCCTCGAGTTCTCAACATTACGTGCTACTATCTAAAGACTGCAAAATATAAAGGAAACAAAATATTTATGATAAAATATTTTATCGTTTCTTAGCTGCGATAATTCTTTACATATTGGTGCATATCTTTATTTTTCATTAGGGATCCTTGAATTTAATTACATAAAGTAGCCGTAGTTACTCAGAGGCTTAACGTTCGCTGTAAATTTCACAGCACAAGAAGACCTGGGTTTGATTCCTGCCGACACCAATTAAGTAGTTAAGCAGTCATTTGAAACGTAATTAAGTTAGGTACGTTTATTCTCTGCATAAAATCTAGGAAATAATGTATTTTGAGGGCATACGAAGTCACAATATGCTCTTGCGCCATACTGCGAAGTGCTTCGTAGATTTTGACGATAGCGAACCGTCGATTTACGACAGTATCTCAAGTTCTTAAAGCGCTTAAACGGACAAAATAACTTGAGGACATCAGAGCACTTGTCATCGTTTCCACTAATTCGCAGAACCAATCACATTACTTTTACATAGGTATATTTAAATCCCCTTCAGGCCTTTGGATAAAACAGGAGCAATAATCCGCTGATGGTCAAATTACCGTAATAAACTAATTACTAACTTACTAAACACATTGGGAAAATTTAAAAATGAACAATTCATACATATTATGTACTTTTATCTGTAAATAAACATGTTTTCAAAATAAATTATTTATTATCTAGACAGGGTCTCATACAAAAAAAAAATTTTTTTTAAAACGTTATCCTCACACTAGGATTTTCTCCTGTATCATGGAGGCAGTTTACAAACATAAATTGGACAAGGGCAAACATCCAGACCCGGAACAATTATTTGGAGCCGTTAAGCTATTACATATAATTACCGATAAAAATAAATAATAACATCACTGTTAATTATTTATTTTTATCAGTATAGAAAAGACTTGACAATGCCTCGTTACGTAAGTAAATTACAAATTGATTGAAGGTAACAAAAGTAATGTTTAAGTATGAAGTGATAAAAAAAGCTGCCTAAGTATATTATACTATTTTATTCATCAACAATCGCCTAATTTATAAATTACTTTCTTACAATTTTATAATTTCAATTCAAAAATCACAACACCATACATAGAAGTAGATTTGATATGCAAATTTGACACGCTTTGTAGTAGCTAGACCTGTATAGTTTACTTATCTTACATAGATTTATGTATAAGCTTCGCTCGCATATAAGCTTCAATTCAGAACATCATTAAATGCTGTACGACTATTTTAATTACTCAGACATCTAGGTTTCCCCACGAAGTTATTTTGACCACTTTAACGGACACATGGTAGGTCTGTTACAGATTCATTTGTACCCCTCGTGCAATGCCATGATGAAATGACACGGTTCTCGTATTTGATTAAATGCAATTCATAAAAACTAAACCTAAGCTTTTGCATCATTGTGGACCACATTTACTTAGTAATAGACATTCAACGATGCCACGAACATGCATTCCTCCAAAACTGATGAACGGTGAACTGAAGTTAGGGAAATTTGGAGTAGGGCAACGGAACCGAAGGGACCAGCAGCTGGCCGACTTTATGGAGAAAGAGGGACTCTTTATGATGAACTCTTTCTTCCAGAAGCGGCCCCACAGGAAGTGGACCTGATCGAGCCCCGACTTCATTATGACGACCACACGCCAACTGTTCAGTGATGTCTCAGTGATCACAAGGGTGAAAACTGGCAGCGATCACCGAATGGTTAGAGGCACACTGAACCTAAACGTTCAGTTGGAGAGGTCTCGTCTAATGAAGTCAACTCTCCGTCCCCCTCGTGCTCTAATCAAGAATCCCGAAAACTTTCAGCTCGAGTTACGTAACCGCTTTCAGTGCCTACAAGATTGCAATGCAGTGGACGAAATGAATGACAAGCTCGTGGAAACTGTCCATACGGTTGGAGCTAAGTTCTGCAAGACCCGCCGCAGAAGAACACAAAAACTCTCCGATCACACTCTTAATCTCATGGCTGTTAGACGGGAGATGAGGCTGCAATCGTCAACAGATTTGACAGCATACAGGCAACTGAACAGACAGATCTCCAAATGCATGCGGCGAGACTTACGCAACTTTAATACTGCTCGTATTAAAGAAGCGATCGAGCGGAACCAGGGCTCCAAAGTCTTTGCCAGAGATCTGTCTACCAGTAAGAGCCAACTGTCAAAGCTGAAGATAATTGGTTTTACACGAGAAAGGAAAGACTTCAAAATGTCGAAAAATTGTTTTAAATGCAGAGAAGAAATAACAAAAAGGGACTTTATTGAATGCTTCAACTGTAAGAAACTCTTTCACTTAGACTGCACAAGCATAGGAGAAAAGTTTTTCTTCTTATTAGATGTCGAAAAAAGAAAAAAATGCCTATGCGATTTATGTAAATATCATATACTACCAAATTTAGTCCAACAAAATATAAATATACCCACAACTAACTCTTTCGATGCACTAGACGTGGATGACGAGTACACAGAATTTGTTACCTTTCATCAAAAAAAAACTATCAGAAACACTTCCAGATTTATCAGACTCATTTATATCAACGACTAATACACACTCTCATTCATCAAATTTACAAAAAACCTCTCGCAGCCTACCAGACGATGACTTAAGAGATTGCTTAATCATACAAGAGTTAAAAGAAGAAGTTTCAAGATTACGTACAGAACTAATTATAGCGAACAAAGAGGTGGACAATTTAAACATAACGAATAGAAAACTTACCAAAAAATTTTAGAACAAGAAAAAATTATAAAAATCTACAAAAGTGTTAGTATCGAGGACGTAATATTGAGAAAAACAGCCAATAATTCCTATAAATCAACACCTTTAACTAAACCCAAAAAACAAAACAGGAAAAGTTTAAAGTCAGATAAACGCCACAGTTTTGAGTGTGTTGAACGAATAAAGCTTAAAGAAACACTGCCTGCTATTCAACCTGAAAAATATGTAAATGATTATGTCGAACCCCTAACCTCAAAAATCAAGACTAGTGAAGAAACTTGCGAATATCCACCGAAAAGGAAACTATGCATCATTAGTAGCATTCGTAGCAATAAAATGGCGACTACACTGAGAAACCACTTCGAAACACAAAACATCTGCCGCTACCGCATAACAGGAGGTGGTATTAACCAACTGTTAAGTGGTGTACAAACAAAACTTGTGAATTACACCCTTAATGATTTTTGTATTTTAATTGTAGGTGAAACTGATTTTGATGTTTCCAAAAATTATAATGATTTAGTTATGAATATAAGGAAGACTCTTTTGACCGTTCAGCACACAAACATCTTGATACTTCTGCCTACTCTTAAATTTTGTTATCACTCTAATATTTATAATAGACGAATTGAAACCTTTAATAACCTTTTATACTCTGATAATATTAATTTTGAATGTTGTTACATTTTAGACTCCAACAAAAATTTAGACTATTCTCACTCACTCATATATTCTCAGGATATAATGGAAAATTAAATAAACGCGGATTAAAGACAATTTTGCATGACATAAACGAATTTATAAGAACATTTGATGATGTAACATTGAGTGAAAATCGACGAATAGAAGATATCTCTGATTTAAAAGTAATAACGTTTCAAGAAAATAAAATTTTTTTTTTGAAAGAGAAGAAAGTAAAACGATTTGTGAAATAAGAATAGAAGGGGGAGTTGATCGAGCAAGTAGATGAGTTTGTATATTTGGGCTGCGTATTTAGCAGGGATGGGAGATATGATAAGGATATAGAACGACGAGTGAATGCGGGAAATAGAGTAAATGGGGCCCTGCACTCTATTGTGAAGAGTCAAAATGTGTCGAAAAAGGCACGTATGGCAATTCACAATGCTGTGTTGGTCCCTACTTTAACATATGGTAGTGAAAGTTGGGTGTGGCAGAAGAAGCACGAGAGTAGAATGAACGCAGTAGAAATGCGGTCGTTAAGGAGTATGTTAGGGCTGAATCTTAATGACAGGGTAAGAAATTGTGTAATAAGAGAAGAGTGTGGTTTGCAAGATGATGTTGTGACCAGGATTAAGAAAGGAATGCTTCGGTGGTTTGGTCATGTGGAAAGAATGAATGAGGAAAGAGTGACAAAGAAAATTTATGTTGCAGAAGTGAATGGCAGAGTCGGAAAGGGACGTCCTAGGCGAAAATTTATCGACCAAATTGGCGATTTATTGAAAACGGGCCAAATTAGGAGTACCCTTAACCGACGAGCATGTATGCGGAGGTGTATGGATGTGAAGGAGGCGAGAGAGGTGTGTCAGGATCGTGCCAAATGGAAGTCTGTAGTCTCTGCCTACCCCTCTGGGTGACAGGCGTGAGTGTTTATGTTATGTTTATGTTATGAAAATAAAATTGATACAGAGGTCTTCCTTCCGCCCCAAAATGCTATAAAATTATGTGTCAAAACATTCAATGTCTTTCTAACAAAATTGACGACTTAAACTTATTGTTAATGGAAGTTAAAATAGATATATTAATCGTAAGTGAACATTGGTTATTACCTATTAACTATCATTTTTACACATTAGAGGGCTACGAACTACGTGCGAAGTATTTGCGGCAAAAACATATACACGGTGGGGTTGGTATCTTTGTTAAAGAAAAACATGAAAACTAAAGAACATTTAGACATTCAATTATTCACAGTAGAATTTATCGTGGAATTGTGTGCGTTGGAGATTACTGAATCTAACTTATTGATTGTGGCCATCTATCGCTGTGAGAGAGAAATAGAAACATTTTTCGTTCAAATGCAAGCTTTAGTAAACCACTTATCCAAACATGCTCATAATAAAAAAATTATCATAGCGGGCGATATAAATATAGACATCACAAGGAATACAAAAAATATCTCGTAGACTTATCAATCTTTTAAAATCATTCGGGTTGCGCTGTCTTATAGAAATCCCTACACGTGAGACCCAAAACAGTAAATCATGCATTGACCAAATTATAATTTCTAAAAATACAAAATTATGACTTATCAGATCATCACGCATTAATTGGACAAATACCAGTGGAAGAGAACATAAATAGAAATAATATTACTTATAAAATAAACAAACGACTTTTTAATGAGAATAATATGAAAAAATTCAGAATTAAACTAAATGAAATTAATTGGTGTAATATAATGACCCCAACGAGTGATATAAATACAAACTATAATAAATTTCAGAACCAAATCAAGTCTATTTTAGATGCACATATTCCACGAAAATTGTATAAATTACAAAATAAAGAAAAGACAAGATGGGCAACAAAAGGCATTAAAAAATGTTGCTACAACAAACGTGTCTTAAGTTATCTTACTAACTACAATAATAACGAAGCCTTAAAATATTATACAAAAATCTACAGCAAAATACTAAAAAGAATAATAGTCACAGAAAAAAAAATCTTACATAAAAAGAGTGCAAACGTCACGTAATAAATATAAAACTATGTGGGCTATGATAAATGAAAAAACTAAAAAAGTTAAAAGTGTAAAATATGAAAACATTTGTTTACGTAATGACGTTTTAAATATAACATTTCGAACTAAAGTTGCAAACTTATTCAATAATTATTATATAACTATAAGTTCAAATAACTGCTTCTCTCTAAATAAGGGGTCATCTCGAGTATCCTTGACAAATTCACTATATCTTAATAGTGTTAAAAAAGCTGATGTAAAAAGAGCGATAATGGGACTAAAAAGAAACAATTCTTGCGGATATGATGAAATCCCAGCTACTCTACTCATATATTGCGTAGATGAGTTTGTAAAGCCCTTAACTTTTCTTATAAATCAATCGTATAAGGATGACGTTTTTCCGGAAAATCTAAAATTAGACGTGATAAAACCTATTTTTAAAAAAGGCGATAAAACTGCCGTATCCAATTATCGCCCCATTGCATTACTGTCTGTAATTTCAAAAATTTTTGAGAAAATAATTTGTAATAAAATATTTTTTTTTTTGAAAAATACAGTAAAGTAAAGTAAAGTTACAGCCTATATACGTCCCACTGCTGGGCACAGGCCTCCTCTCATTTCTGAGAGGGTATTAGGGCAAGGAAGTGTCCACCGCGCTGCCCCAACGCGTGTTGGCGGACTTCACAAGTCTTCGAATTTTTTTTTTTAAATAATGCAGTTTCGTCCATATCAGAGATCAGAAGTCCCGCTCGCTATATCTTACCAAGGTATAAATATTGAGGAAGTTCGCACATTTTCATTCCTCGGGATAATAATAGACTCAACTTTTTCATGGAAAACTCATGTAGAAAGAGTTGTGAGTAAGTTGAGCAGTTTTTGCTGTGCCCTGCGTGAGCTACGTGAGGATATTAATGAGCAGTGCGCACTTACTGCGTACCACAGCCACGCAGCTGATTGGATAAGATACGGTATCATATTCTGGGGAAACTCTACCGAGGTACACGCGGTATCTATGCTCCAAAAACGCTGCCTTAGAATCATCACATTCGCAGCTCCAAGAGATTCATGTCGAAGGTTGTTCCCCAGATATAACTTACTAACTGTAACGAGCATGTACATTTTTGAATTATGCCGATTTGTTAGGAAAAATCCTCATTATTTACAGCGATTTAAAGATAGAACCAGTCGCTACGGCACACGCCGAGGTTATAATCTGGTTGCTCCTGCCACACATCTCACATTATATAAAAATGGTCCCTACTACATGGCTATAAGGGTTTACAATCATTTACCTAATACAATAAAAGCCCTCCAGTGTCGTAAATTTGAAATAGTACTCAAGAAAATGCTTATGGTAAAAACATATTACAGTTTGAATGAATATTTTAACGACGACCTGGTAAGATATGCAGGAAGTCGATGGATGCAGGTGGCTCAGGACCGTGCTTTGTGGCATTACTTGGGGGAGGCCTATGTTCAGCAGTGGACTTGTGAAGGGCTGTAATGATGATGATGCCACGAGCTATTCCATCGAATAGAGATGAAAAATTTTAAGTGCACCTTTTTCACCACCATTTTCAGTTATTTAGATCATATATTCAGTAGCGTTCTATTATTTAATTTTATCAGTGACTTATCATTTTAGTTAATTTAGAAGTAAATAAATGGTGCTACAATTAGATGAAATAATGAAAGCTAAAACTATTACAATCTGTAATACTATGTATCAGTAATATCAGCGATAAAAGCGAACACTTATTTATCATATCAATAAGCCATAAAGTGATGTCAATTGTTTTAAAAGTTTTGTTTCTGTTAAAAAATACGCTATCAACGCCGAAAGCGATGAAAATTGGACGATACGACCATAAATATCATGAAATAGCAATGTTGTGTTTAGTTATTAATATCGTCAAATGATCTCTTGATCATGATCAACAAACAATGTTAAATATCGTCAATAAAACTATTTCAAGAAATAATAGACTACCAAACATCGATATAAATGACTTGATATAGATATGGTCGTTGATCGTGCGTACAAAAAATTGTTCACGGTTCAAGTATAGAATAAATCAGCGCCATCTCTTAAGCACTCATGAACTATCACGGAACTAGTGTTTCCACAATATGATTTTGGTTTTACCTTAGAACATGTAAAAATACTCCATTAATTATAGAAAAAAAATCAAAACGGCCTCCTTTATTGCAACTAATTTTCAATACTTTAAAGAACAACATCATTGCAAAATTTGAATATCATTTCACAATTATGAATCTTGAGTTTTGTGATTAAGAAGACGTTCTCATTTTCAAATTATAATAACACTCAGTGTCATATAAATAACGAATATGTAACTAAATAAAATATTATACCATTATTTCAATATACAGAATAAAAAAAATTTCATTCTACACTTTTCTAGCTCTTTTGGACCATATCCCCTTCGATAAAACTTTCAAAAAATTACATTGGGTGAGTATTAAAAACGGAGTAACCTGAAGTTCGATTTTACCCCAAGTAATCAAAAACCCTGTCAACTTGAAGAAACGCTCGAAGTCCTACCAATATTAGTAGATTTTTCCTACAATAGTGCAAAATATCTAAAAGTGGAAACACTGCACGCACGCACGGGCACTCATCGGTGCTCTGAGATAAGAATAGAAGGAGAGTTAATTGAGCAAGTGGATGAGTTCGTATATTTGAGATGTGTATTCAACAGGGATGGGAGATATGATAAGGATATTGAACGACGAGTGAATGCAGGAAATAAAGAAAATGGGTCTCTACACTCTATTGTGAAAAGTCAGAATGTGTCAAAAAAGGCACGTATGGCAATTCACAATGCTGTATTAGTCCCTACTTTAACGTATAGTAGTGAAAGTTGGGTGTGGCAGAAGAAACACGAGAGTAGAATAAATGCAGTAGAAATGCGGTCGCTAAGGAGTATGTTAGGGCTGAATCTGAGTGACAGGGTGAGAAACTGTGTGATAAAAGAAGAGTGTGGTTTGCAAGATGGTGCAGTGACCAGGATTAAGAATGGAATGCTTCGGTGGTTTGGTCATGTAGAAAGAATGAATGAAAGACTGACAAAGCAAATATATGTTGCAGAAGTGAATGGAAGAGACGGAAAGGGACGTCCTAGGCGGAAGTTTGTCGACCAAATTGGCGATAGACTAAAAATAGGCCAAATTAAGAGTACTCTTAACCGACGAGCATGTATGCGTAGGTATA
>CAJQZP010001706.1:622500-647500 GCA_907164705.1 Parnassius apollo
TGCTTAAATATACCTACAGCACCATATAGTTAAAAATATTAAATAGTTGATTATTACACTAAAATAAAAACCAAGAGATTTATATAAATATATAGTATAATATAAGAACAAACTTTGAGCCTTTTTGTAGCTGCAAAAAGGAAGTTTATGCCTACTGCCCAGCTCATATAATAGAAAGCGTGATGATTTATAATTATAAAAGTTTGATCTCTATATAACATGATAATGAAAGTCCCATCCAAATCGGTCCATAGGTTATTGCGTGATGCGTATTCAGACAGACAGACAGACAGACAGACATGAGACAACATTACCAAACAAAATTGATTTGGCATCTGTATCGATCATATTATATGTAGTATACCTAGCCCAATTCCAATTTCAAAAAAATATTCAATGTACCTACAGAAATCGTCATATTAGATTTTTATTAATAGAAATAGATATACTTTAACAACTTATTTTACAAATTAACTATATTATTATTATAATTAGTAATAAAGATTTAGTTGCAAAATTATTACCTAGGTAGGGTCGATGCGCCGGTAAGCCGGCCGGGTCTAGATTTCGGCCTTTGGCACGAGCTGATGCAGTAAATTTGATTTAATAACAATTTTAATAAATATTATCGTAAGAAATACAGTTTAATGCATTTGTAAATAGTTTCACTATATCTGGTAGCATTAATTAATCAGGTAAACACAACACGCGATTTATAATAAATAGTTTAGTTTGACGCCGACACTGAAGCTATCAAAACGGGTAAGATAGAGCAAAAAAAATAGTGGCGAGCGTTCCATTCAAAAGTAAGTTTCGTGCTGTATTTAATATAATTAATTTTTACTTAATATTGTGCTTATATTTCACTATATAAATAACCTAATATAGTTATTTGACACTGATTATTATAATAATTTATTGGTAAAGTTAATAAATTAAGTGGCCGAAAAGTGACACATAAAATTGTCCCATTATTTGGTTGTCGGCCATGCGGCCGAAAAGTAGCCTGAGTTTAGCCTAAATACTTTGTCTCTTTCGTTTATTTGGTTACGTACTATAACTCATCTTTCTTACTTATATTGAATCGTAGCGTGCGTAGACACTAACTTTCAGTTTTCGGCCACCAAGTACTGCAATTTGAACAATTAGTGATGAAACAAAATACCCATTTCAGTCGTTGCCGAAAACTGGATTGACTCTAAAAATATATACAATTTAGTTTTCGGCCAACTTAAAATTGTATGAAAGAATACGGCGGCGGAAAATAGAATGCTGTCTTAGTTTACGTTTACGGCCATTTCATCTTATCATATCAAATATTTTATTCACATTGCGTTTTAGGAAGAAGATTCAAAAAGAAATTTTTTTTTTCAGATGGCTCCTCTTGGTTAGAGATGAGAATGGTTAGATATGGTAACAGATTTTGTTAAACTAAAATACTTATGAGGAAGTACAAAATACTCGTAAATGAGAATATTTGATTGCTATATTTAAAAGATTTTATTATTAGATTATGATTCAAAGAGAAATAATTAATCATGGTTATTATTTTATATCAAAAGCTCACCCAAAAATAAAAAAATTACGTCACGTTTAAAAAATCGCAATCACCGATTAAGAAAACTAAATACACCGATTTCCCAAACCGTTTTGACATTTTCTGATTTTACAAAAACACTTTTAAGTTTATAGTACCTCTTCTAATACAGTGACCGAAAACTAAAATTCTTGTAGGCCGAAATCTAAAATTTGGGGCCGAAAACTAGCGTTTTGCATATTTTTAACATCAAAATTTTTTATAAAAAATAGATTTCTTTTTGTAGCATTAATGAGTTATAAAAATGAAAACTACATTATATAAGCTATAAATTAACATTAACAACACTAGGTCAACATAATCGCTATTATTTTTTATAGTACCTTAAAGTTGACAACTCCACTAAAAGGCCGAAAACCAGCGCAACGACCCTACCTACGCGATGAGAGAGTGAAAGCGGTGTTGGAGTAATCAGTAGACAGGGCGTGCTTTGAAAACTTAACCCCTATAGAGACCATATTTTTTATTTTATGTAAGTAGGCACTTAGGTAGGTACATAACTTTTTCCGTTTAAAATCTTCTGCGCCCGCCCGCCTCCTTTGTACCTTGCGCCTCTAGGCACGTGCCTCGCTTGCCTATAGTAATGTACTATCGTGGTCTCTTTCGGCGTACGGACGTCGTAGGCGGCGTTTTAGACGCTTTGCGTTTGCGCTGCGTCTCTAGCATAGATTACTGACTATGTACTAGTTACTAGAGAGTCTCTAGTTATTTCGAACCATTGCAGCGTGAAGGTCGTGTCTAGCGTCAGTACAAAATGACAAAATTTAATAAAGAAAAAGACGAGTTATTGATTTATTATTATGTTTAAATTGTTCTTGATTAATACGAAAATATTCAGTAAATTTAGAATTGCTGTCTTTTAAGTGTTTCATTATCAATAGCTGGAAACACCCTTCTTCATTTCTCTTCATAAATAATCGGTGCCTTGTTGCCTTTTTTTTTCTTCGTATACGGTCGTCTTGGGCCTCTTCTTCAAGTTACACAAGCGCCGCCAAAAGCATTGAATTTATATCTATTTTATGTACAAATATCACACACAACCACTGTCGGCTACATAACTATTGTTTGATCGAAAGTCTAGACGTCGTCCGTTGCTAAGATATGTACGGTGAAACCTTACATCTTTGCCCACATATTTCGGTTTTTATAACTTTTTTCAAAAAATAGCTACTTTATTTTGATGGTTGCTTAAGCTTTAAATGACACTCTATGCAACAAATAAACTGTCAAAACCAGGTAACATAATTCCTAACAGATGCTGCGAAAAAAAACAAAAACAGGCTCGGGCAAAGTTATCTCCACTTTCTTACATCTTTGCTCAACCTAAATTTCTCAGCAACTATAAGTTCTATGATTTTGATTTTAAGATATATTGGTAGCGAACCGGCAAAATGGTATACCATTACATTTTCAAATAAATAGAAGTCCATTTTAAGTTTTAATGGCGGTGGGCAATGTTATCACCACATTTAGTTACACTTTCATACTAAGAGATTTGAGGTGCTAGGGCTGTGCATCAGATGAAAGGAAAATAATAAACTGATTTTAAGGCAATAATAATTTTATTTTAAAAATTAAAAACAAAAACTAACGGCACAACAAAAAAATATCAAGAAAATCAATGTTTAGGTAAGAAAGTTCTAAAAAATTGTCTCATAAATTAACCCTGATAGTTGAGATAAGGAAAAGTAGACAGCGACGATACTTATTTAACATAATATGAGACCAGCTTATACTGATTTTTTTACCACTGATGTGCGTGGTTCACCTACTGTGCGTACCAATCCATTTTGTCGGCGATTTTTGTCTGCGATCGCTAATGTCTGGCGTTGAGGAGACAATTCTCTTTTAAGACTTAATTTTTTTTGCAAACGAACTGCCGCATAAATCTTATTTAAAAAATTTAGCTTGAAACTGAAAACATTTAAGCTCTCTCTTTTGGGAAACTAGCGGTTTCTGACAAAAATTCCCCACAAATATATATTATATTTAAAATAACATATAAAACAGTATCTAGTTACCTATATAGTTATCAGAACAGTAGTTTAGTTTGCAATTGACAGTAGTTATTGTTTTTTTTATATACCTATGTACATTTATTTATTTTATGTTTCCTTGTTTTTTTTTTCAATAGATTCAACCCTAATAACATTTTTGAGCTGGGCAATGTTGACGACCTCAGGTTATAAAATTGCTTACAACATTACGCTCACAATTTTCTCGCTAACTAAGACAAGTGTAAGAAAGAGACCTTGATTAAAAGCAGCAACAATTAACGCTCTACACGTAAATAATAATGATTCTTACCTGCGCAGCGTTTCTTGGCAATGCGGAGATGCAAACTGCAACAATGTTTTTGCAGCACCTTCGACACTGTCCCTTTGGCGGTTGCTGACAGATGCCTGAATATAGTTAGCTGCGATTGTAGTAGTCAGTGCTGTCAAACAGATACTCTAGTTTTCCCTAGACACCATACAAAGTTGACATTTGTTAAAATAAAATGTCTATCGGTAGTTTTAGTTAAATTTCGTGTTTGGGCACAGATGTCCCCCAAGGGCAAAGTTGTAAGGTTTCACGGTATTGACCGGTGACGCTGTGCCTGGCGTTCAGACGCCGATCGGAACGTTTACGCTGAAGTCGGACGTCGCGTATAGCATATAATGGGAGACCGTAGCCTTAAAGATAATCCACCATTGGATATTATATAGCTTAGTCAATTGTGAGACATGAAAAAAGATGTGAACATTTGCGTATATTTCATTGCAATTAACTCGCTCAATTTGAACATGCGAATTTAATGTATTCATACCTTTCTCTCGCATTATGTACAATAAAGTCTACCTTTCCAAAGTCCAAATGCCAACTGCAATGTTACTCGCTCACCTATGTACCTATGTCTTACTCTCGCAGCTTATTTTAGATATCCTTTGATTTCCGAGTAAAATTTTCTTAAAATTTCACTGCGCTTTCTTTGTAGCTCTTTGTTCTGGTGCTATTAATATTAAATTGAAATGTTATAGTTCACAGCTTTTTATTTATTTGTATAAAGCACTCGACGTTGTTAATCACGATACATTATTGTTTGAGCTAAAAACAATGGAAACAATGTGACTCCGCTTGGGTGACATGAATCATATTTATGTAACTATTCACAACTTATCAAGCCGCGTATTTTTTTTATAAGATACGGTGACAAACGATCACACAATCCACCTGATGATAAGTGGTTGCTGTGGCCCATAGACATCTACATCTATCCTAGATTACGAATTAAAATGCAGATGCGTTTTCTCAGGGATTTCATTCCTTACCTCGTCCTATTTTCCTATATAAATAAGGTGGCGAACGAGTTAATCTGTTGTTAAGTGGCCACTGGAGACCTGCAGCCAAGTTCAAACAAATATGGCTATAGATGTGTTACCACCTCTGAGGACTAAGATAGAATGCCTTACAACCTGTAATTATGCTCGCTTTCTATACCCTTGACACCAGAACACAGCATTGCGAGCACTAAAGTAATCATCAAGGTGATTATTAATGTAGAATCATTCCCATTGTAGAGAGGATGTGTCTGCTATGATGATGATTAAATCATCACGCTTGGCAGACGGTTTGACGACCGCAGTACCAGACGTTTCACACCTTCGACGCTGCTTCCCTTCACCAGTCTGGGAATTTTACGCTTGGACTAGACGAGATTGTTACACCATACATCGATTGGTTATAAATCCAGTAGTCAACCCTATGAAACCTACGGGACGAAATTGAATTGAAATTTATAGAAAATTGTAGTATATTATATATCCGTAACATTAAAACATTTGTTCAAATATCTGTGTAAATATGTTTAAAGTAATTATAATTTAGATATGTTCGTTTCGTACCTTGCAGGTACTGAGTGAATGTCACTTACGGGGCCGCGCCGCGGCAGTCGCTGCCTTGTTAACGCAATCGAATTCAACTCAATGTCTGCGAACCATAGACTTACGAAATTTATAGACACGAAAAAACAAAAACTTATCGCATTTCGAAATACTTAAATTTAGTTAGCGATAAATTTTTCATAAGTGATAATGACGCAACTGCTTTTCCCAGTGATTTATAATTTATGACATCGTATCAAACACTTTAATCGCTTTGGATCAAACAAACATGTATTTATTTGTTCTGTGACGGTACAGACGGTACATCAACCCATCGGCTTACCTCGTCCCTTGGTAAATCTAACATAGTCAAGACAACAAAACGACAGGATCTGTTCAATATTAAATAGAAGAATTCTTATGTACTATTCTTAAGATGTTGTAAAAGCACCTGACAACTAAGATAAATTTTTGTGTCACCTCTTGCGTTTACTTCTCAATTATTTTCATTCCAGATATATTAAGAAAGAAGAGTAGCAACATTATAAACATAGGTAACTAGTATTCTCGTTAATCATTTCAACTAAACTAAAGTTACTTACTGCTAGAAGCTGTTTGCGACAGTAACCAAATGGATTCAAACGCAGGACTTCATAAACCAGTCACGGTTACGGCCAATCAGTTTTCTGGTTAAATGAGTTTTCCACGCTTAGCATCTTGGCAGACGGATTGATGATCAAAGTATCAAGTTCTGCGTACCCTAAGTACTGCTCTGCAGCTGCATTCCATCGCGTTAATTTTACTATTTATTCAAAATACTTAACCCAATTGACATATGCATATACTCGGCAATAAGAAGCGGTGGCCTAAAATTAAAACAGAATAGACAATATTTCACATCACAAATTAACATTTTTTACGTAATTTAATGGCATCGTATCGGACCACCGCCGGGGTGCCCTCGACTTTACATCAATTAATTGCATTATTCTAAAGCCATATATCATATCATACCTCGATATATTTGAATAATAAGAAAAAATAGTTATAAACTTAAGATGGATATAGAATAGATAATAGATGGATACTATTTTATTTTAAATTAGCAATGGAATACCATCTTTTGCTTAAATAATAAAAATGATTTGAGTTGCACCAACCGGTGAATGAGATTGTTAATAATTGAAATATTTAAAAGAGCCCTAAAAATACAATTAACGGGTGTATTTTTAGGGCTCCTTTCATATAATTTCCAAACAAAATTTTTCTAAAAAATCATAGGCTACTCGCCTCTTAAAACAGAACATAAATTTTAACGTCAATCAATGTTACACAGCTATCAAACCGAATGATGAATTTGCAAAGCAATCGGTATCCTTTAAATAAGTTTTATAAGATATACATAAGGATTCAAAATAAAGATGTGTGTATGTTTGGTTATAATAAACACGTTTTAATATACTTAAAAACTCTGAGGCTTCTAATAGAGTTGATTGACACGGCAGAGAAGTCGACTTCGATAAAAAAACAACACAGTGAGTTAGACCGTTATTGTAAGTCGCACTTGTGCGGTTCTGCAATCGAGGTACGGTGTGTGGTATACACTAATTCTAACTTTAATCATAGAACAATCACTATGTCTCATGCCTTTTTAATAGTGGTGTCAGTTGCTATAACTTTGAAGTTGTTGTTTTTAAGTTTTTCATTGTACGTAACATTGAATAATCAAGAACCTCAGACACAGGTGAGCGTTTATTTGGAATAACATCACGTTGTCATTTACATATCTTAAAAAAATCATAAAATAATTTTTACTTGGCTCGAAGTTACAAATATTTTAATAGTCGTGAATAATATTAAGTATAGAAATTTTGTCAATATATCTTATTACAGAAATAATTCTTGCGTAACCTTTAAATAAGCAGTCTTAAATTGAAGATGATAAATTAAACTCATAAATTACCCTAATTTTAGATGTTTATATAATAACTTATTTCAATGTATTATACAAAAATAGGACAAATACCATACTAGAGATATACTTAAGTATTGGACTTATAGACTGTTGTACATCATTATGTAAAATGAACTAGGTAACATACCTACCTATTACTGTTGCCAAAAAGCACTTTTCTTTTCAAGTTATGGATTCAAGTACTTAGCGCATAGAAGGAGAGAAAATAACATTTCTTCTCCTTCTATTTCAGCTCACTCTTGTGGAGTGGATACGTGAAATTTAAATTATTTCGTTAATTTATATAATTATTAAAATTTGTGTAAAGTTTTTGCAAATTATGCGTCTGAGATATAGAGGCAATAATAAACCTATGTTTCTATTTTTATTACAGAAGGATCTGAAGACAAAAAATGACAAAACATGCATGGCATTAAAATGGAAACAAGTTTCGCAAGTTTTTCTGTCTAAAACCACACGTAACAAGAATAATACAAACTTTAAACTGAATTCATTCATTTGATTCCAACCATAATGTGATACGCACTGTGTATCGAGTGATTGTAAAGAAAACTTAATTTTTATTATCATATTTTTATGCTTATTTATAGTTTTGTGCCTAATTATTACTTCGAACTGCAAATTTTTTCTTGTGTGATAATCATTATTTTAGATAATGTTTTCATGTTATTGGACATCAAACCTATTACTTATTTATATTTACTAGTTAAGTGTTCTAAGAGGCGAACCGGTAAAGCACTAATTATTATGTAAACCTTATCAACAAACAAGACAAAAACTATAAGTATAATAAGCTCTCTTTCGCGAATGCCACTATCATAATATTATGACTTGTAAAAAATTATCACCTTGTCTTGGCAAGGAATATCCGCGAGAGAATCCAACACTCTAGTGGTTCAGAGAATGTCAAAACCTAACTGAGTATTCATTTCAGCACTGCGATATGCCTGTCAACCGTGTTATGAGAATGAATATTATATTTATAAAAAATATCAAAAAGATTACATTCTATGAGCTGATAATGAATTATAATTATAATAAATATAAATGAATTCATTATTAGTAAATAATTACAGCAACTTAAGGTATCAGCTACTTATTCTGTGGTATCAAGAAGAACTCGATACGCTGGGAGTATACCTAAATTAAACGTAATTTACTTTTTTGTTCTTCAACTTGTAAATAATTTAAAAGTATTGCTTTAGAGCGTATTATGCCATTCGGCAATTTTTTTTAATGGGTCCTTACACATGAAATTGGCGTTTTGTACGGGAGGGGTATAAGTTTTTTTTTTTGTAAAATGTATTTAATTAATCAAAGTACATACTTTGTAGTATCATTGTTATCTATGCACTTTTGCCATCTCATAGGTAGTTCATTGATCCCTTTACTAAAAAAAACATGGGGGAAAAAATCAATAAACTCTCTGAAAGCGGTTTGGACTGCCGCATCGGAGTTGAATTTTTTTTCCTTGTAAGAAGTTGTCCAAATTCTGGAAAAAATGGTAATCTGTTGGAGCAAGGTCCTGGGAGTACGGTGGATGTCGCAGACATTCCAATTGTAGCTCATCTAACGTAGTGTTTGTTGTGCAATGTGTGGTCTTGCGTTGTCGTGAAGCAGCAGTGGCCTAGAGCGATTGACCAATCTCGGTTGTTTAGCAGCTAGTTCTTCCTTCATGGTTTGCAGTTGCTGACAATAAATATCTGCCGTAATCGTTTGGCCAGATTTTAGAAAGCTGTAGTGAACGACACCGGCGCTAGTCCACCAAACACTCACAAATAACTTTTTCTGAGTCAATTTTCGTTTAGGTCAGGATTTGGCTGGGTCTCCAGGGATTATCGTACAGTATCCACTTTTCATCACAAGTAATGATTCAATTTAAAATTCCTTCATTTTTGTGTCGGTTGAGCAAAGTAACCCAGCAGTCGACGCGTGTTTGCAAGTTTGATTCACTCAATTCATAGGGTGCCCATCGTTCAAGTTTTTTTACTTTCCCGATTTGCTTCAAGTGGATTAATACAGTTTTATCACTTACCCCGAAGTCTGCAGATATCTCTGAAGTGCTTTGTGATGGATCCGCTTCCACAATAGCCTTTAATACTTCATTTTTCACTTTGGTCTCCGGCCGTCCACGGAGTTGGTTCTGAAGGTCGAAATTTCCAGAACGAAAACGTTGAAACCAAAAACGTACCGTGCTTTCTTTTGTGACACCAGCGCCGTACACATCATTAATCTTTCGAGCTGTTCCTGCAGCACTGGTGCCACGATAGGACTCGTACTCGTAAATGTACCGATATTTCATGTTTTCCATTGTGCGGTAATAAACGACGCCAAAGAAAAAATAATGAGGAAAAAAGCAAATGAATGACTGTTTTCAAAACTCAAATGTACCAGCTAAATGAATTTATAAATTTGAATTTGGAATTCTTAACCAAAGAGGAGATATTTTAAATCAAATTGGTCAGTACGACAAAACGCTAATTTCATATGTAAGAACTCAATATTAAAAATAAAAGTAGCAAACGAGTACACAGTCCACTTGATGGTAAGTGGATGTTGAGGATCATCGATATCTACATTCATTCGCGATTAAGAATCAAAATGCAGATGCGTTGTCAACCTTGAGGGCTTAGATGAAATACCTTGTTTCTAGTAAAAAGTGTCTGCGGTTCTCTACACTACAATAATAATATAGCTGCTGATGTACCATGCACGCAACGCTTTCGTCAGCAAATAATAGATGAGAAAAGCGTTCTCCTTTCACTAATTGTGTTAGAAGTATGATTGAACATGCATCCAGCATTTTAAGCACATTCAGAGGCGTTTTCGTCGACATGGTGGTCTAAAAATCAGTCATAAATCAGTCATGAACTCATTAAGTTTGAATGAAGTATTTACAGCAGATATTAATTGTAACCTTTTTTTAATGGCGTTTAAGGTCGAAAAGCAGGCCGGTTTTCGTTTCGGTCGGTTTCGGTCAAAAAAAATTTGTGTATAAAAACTGTTAAAAACCGGCCGCTCTTATTAAAAAATTTATGTCAATTATTCATTGTTTAAATGATCGATCTATTTATCGTAAAAGTGTTATTGATAATATCTATAAATCGTGCTGTGCTGAAAAATTTCTCTCATTCATATAAAATATTAGTACCTATAGTTCATAAAAGATAGCTTAATCTCTGCGACAGCTGTCAGTAAAATCACGCCTATGAAGTCCTGAATTTCTTAGTAGTACAAACAGTACCTGTCAATGTCATACTTTATGGGCATGCACTAATTAGCCCGTACTAAATTCAGAACTTCATACGTGATTTTTACTACAGCATCGAGCTATCTTTTATGAATCATAGGCATTGATTTGCAAAAATTAGTATTAGTAGGGTTTAAGATTGTTCGACATACTTTTTAGTACTCTGAATAGATTTTTGTGTGGTAGAGCCATGCTGCAGCAGCATGCAGGGGAAGGACCACGCTCTCACAGAATACCAACATCAAATAGCAGCTTAACGCTGATGTGTTTCGTTTGGTGAGTGTAGAGAACCGGAGACCCTTTTTACTGGAAACCATCCATCGTAGTCCTCACGGGTGTCACCGCATATGTATTTTGATTCGTTATCATGGATATGTATATCTATAGGCCACACCAACCACTTACCATCAGGTAGCCTGTTTGCTAGTTTGCCATCCTTATACTTTAAAAAAGATATGCGATTCAATTTATTGCAATAAAAAAAACATTAAATTGAATCGCAGGTCTATAAACATTCAGGTCAACCGAGCCTCACTCGACGTTGGAAAAATAAATGACGCGTCCAAAATGTGCCCCAGGCTGTACAAATATAAAACTATTGCTTATAACTTTTAAAAAAAACAGACAAAGAATTTTGAATAACAATTAACATTTTATAGCAACTGTTGAAAAATAACGAAGTTTAAAAAGTATTTAATGTGATTTCTTTGTCACTACCTTTAATGTGGCCATATAATATTTAAAAAGATCAGAGTAGGGAAATAAATAATAACAAACCTCATATGTAAATACTTTTTTATGATATGTTGTCTATAAAAACAAACATTCTATTAATGAATTAATAGATCAAAGTAATCAAAATACACTGACGGATAATTTTATTAATTTGTTTAATACTGTTTAAGCTGTAGCTGTCTACAGCTTAAACATGTAGCTGACTACTAACTAGTACTACTACTGACTACGAAACGACTATGTATCCTAAACATCTGGGACAAATACATACACATTAACCTTTAGACATATGTTATTATAACTTTATGAATATCTACATTGTTTAATTATGGCCTTTGTCCTTTGCTCTCGGGCCGAGCGCACGTACTTTACAGAACTCCGTATATTTTTGGTTCTTGCAAACTCCTATCATTGTATCCTTTAAAGTATTAATTTACATTAATCAAATTATCCAATATAGTCGCCAGTGAGTAAATATTCCAAGATTTAATAGTGTTTTGTAGTGATAAATCCTTCTTCTTCCGTTCTTCTCCCCTGGACCGCAACAGCGTTAAGACGTGTACGATTATAGTGTTTATTTAAAAAAAAAATTAGTTTTGAAAATAAATAAAAGTGGTATAATTTTGTCAAGTAATAGGCGCGCATAAAACAGTAAGTGTCAAAACAATCACCTAATACAGTGAAGCGGCACGAGCAAGACAACAGCTACTGTGAGCTGAGACAACGAGCGCATCAGCTGCGTCACCAGCGCGTGGTTAATATAGCGCATAGCGCCATATTATACCGCGCTATCTCTTCATAACACATAGCGCATGTTATGTAAGTAGTCGCCATGGCGCTATTGCGCTATGGCGCTTTGGCGCTATTAAGTATTAATATCTAGCGGCAATTAGTTCTAGCAGCAGCGCTGTTGGGAGAGGACGTGTGATGCAAATTTGATCTCGTAGCGCGCCATTCATCGCGCGTGACCTAATTTAAAATTAGACATTGTTTAGTTAGTGTATACTGTATATTTATAAATGATCAAAGGACACAGTTGTGATAAAAGAAGCGTAACTAATGTTTTTAAATGTAAATAAAATATAGATACAAAAGTGTATATAATAGCGTATGTAAATAACTGATTTTTATAAATATAAACTTTTAAATACACCTTTATTTGATTTATAATTTATATTAAGGTTAAAATAATGTTTACATCAATTATAATAAAAAATAATTAATTTTATTTCGATTCTAAAAATAAAATTAATTCTATTTTAAAAAGTACATGACTTAAAAATATTTTTAGGATTATAGAAAGTAGTAAGCCAAAAAGAAAAAGAGAAGAAAAGAAAGTATGAAAAAGCGTGCATTGTTTTTTTTATTTTAGTCTAAAATGCGACTTATTACGAAATAATGTTCTTATATAGAACGCGATCTATCCAATGCACGACATGTAATGTAACGTGCTAAGATATATAACGTGCTGCAAAAGTTAACGCGCTTACCGGCCTCCTACACGCTTTCTGATAAATAGCGCGCTATAACATAGCGTATTTATACGCGTTAATTTATAGTTTATAGTCTATACCGTCCTTTTGATTTATAGTCGTTTTGAACAACTTTAATCCCAACGCTACTCCGCATGCACGCTCGCACTGTCGCTTATCGCAATTTATAAGCGTCAGCGGCTAGCGGGTAAATATTGGTGTATGGTCTAAAGTAATTAATATTTTATTTTACTACAATGTCATAATTTAGATTTATTAAAGTTTTTTTTAAGTTATCAAAATGTCCGTTGCACGCACACCTACGAAAAACAGTTCTAAGTCTATTTCTCCCACACACTATGGATCCGATTCAGCGATATATACCCTCGGGGGCCATGAACATAATATAGATGTTAATATTAAAAAAAAAGATCTAAACGCCGGTTGAATGACCCACCCAGCACTTCCGATTTAACACTAGCGGACCTAATGGTAAGGTTGGATTAAATGAATAAATTGCAAGATGCTAAGTTCGCTTCTTTGGAGTCATCCATGAACGCCTTATCAAACCAAAATGATGAAATCAAGGACACAGTTATACATTTGTCCGCTAAATATGATGATGTTTTAAATAACTTAAAAAAACTTCAACAAGAAAAGATTATTTTAAAACCGCATTAAGACTCTAGAAGGGAAGCTTGAACAATTTGAAAAAAATGCACGATCAACCACAGTTGAAATAAGAAATGTTCCGATATCTGAATCCGAAGGCAAGGAAAATTTAATTGAATTTACAAAAAAGTTTGGCACAGTAATAAACGTTCCGATTCAGGATTCGGAAATCCGTGATTTGTTCCGGATGAAGCTGAAAAACAAACCAAACAGTCCTATAATCGTCGATTACACATCAACTGTTAAGAGAGAAAAGGTTATTAAAGCTACAAGAACCTACAACAAAATGAACACCGGACAACGTTTAAGCACTGCGAGTCTCAATATGGATGGCGCCGCAAAGCCTATATATGTGTCAGAACACCTCACTGCATCCACCAGACGCCTATTTTACCTTGCTAGAATGTTTGCCAAAACACACAACTACGAAAACTGTTGGACTTCGTTTGGCAAAGTATATCTGAAACGTAACCAAAATGAATCTCGCATACACGTGAGCTGCCAAGAAGATATTTTGAACCTTCAAAAAATATCTGACTAGGCAACACTGACCTCTATATATACACGTACGCTGGACTGGCTATAGACGTAACATGATGAAGCGATTTAATTTCCGCCATTTTGGCGATGACAGCAAAAGTGCACGTCCACGGAACTAATAATAGGGATAAGACAGTGTACCAAATTATATCGATAAAAATTCTATACTCCATACCTAAATAAATAGAATGGACTCTATGGATAGATGGACTCTACCCGTAACGTCCATTCTATTTATGTATCATATTAATATAATGTAATAATCATTAATCATCATTAAAACCCTTCACAAGTCCACTGCTGAACATAGACCTCCCCCAAGCAATGCCACAAAGCACGGTCCTGAGCCACCTGCATCCATCAACTTCCTGCATGTCTTACCAGGTTTTGACTCCATCTAGTGGGGGAACGTACTACACTTCACCTGCTGGTACGAGGCTGCCACTCGATAACCTTTTTTCCCCATCGGTATGCGGTTCTTCGAGCTATATGGCCGGTCAATTACCACTTCAGCTTACTAATCCACTGGGCGATGTCGGTGACTCTGGTTCTGCTGCACATATACTCATTCCTAAGTTTCAACCCCTGAGCATAGCCCTCTTCATAGCTCACTGAGCGACTCGAGCTTCCTCATACGGCCAGCAGTGAAAGACCTCGTCTCAGATCCATAGGTCAAAACTGGCAACACGCACTGGTTGTACAATCTAGTTTTGAGGTATTCCTGACGAGAAGATGTGTTGTAATCTCCCGAACGCTGCCCAGCCGAGTTGAATCCGTCGATTGACCTGTCAGTCGAAGTTGAACTTACCTAGTCGGACTATTTGTCCCAGGTAGACGTACACGTCAACAACTTCGAGCTTAGTGCTCCCAACAACGACCGGCATAGGTGTGACATGGACATTACACATGACTTTTGTTTTGTCCATGTTCATCTTAAGACCTATCCGTTGGAAGACACTATTGAGGTCATTGAACAAAGTGCGTGGGTCCTCCAGCGATTCTGCCATAAGGACTATATTGTCGGCAAATGAAAGGTGAGTGACGTACACGCCATTGACGTTAATACCATATCCTTTCCAGTCCAGTAGCTTGAAAACGTCTTTCAATGCATTGGTAAAGTATTTCGGGGATATTACGTCACCCTATCTTGCACATCTCTACAGTTGGATTAGTTTGTACTCTGGTTCTGTACTCGGATAGCCATTGTAGCCCTTAGACCATTCAACTAAAAATTATTAAGATTAAACTAACTACACAAAATAAAAACAAAAACATAATTTCGAAAATAATTTGTTGTCAACCGTTCATTTAATTCTAGTATTATAAAAAAACAAATCAGCTGCTATAATAACGCCTATTCTAATCAACTACAGGTCTGTCTATAGACAGTAAAATATTTTCTACTATATAAAAATTTATGTTTGCTCGTACTTTCTACGATGCCATGCCGTTCATCAGATTGTGGTAAAACTTTGTCAACTTATTGGTTGCACTTGTGCGAAGATTATACGCATGGTACAATTAACTGACACTAGGTGGCATGCGTATTATACTGACTATTTATTTGAAAGTTACAGAAAGTTATATATCATTCTATTTCAATGATATTACTGATTACCAGCAGCGATGATCAGTCGCAGATACAGTTTTTTAGGAACTACTCTTAAGCAGAAAATTAAGTAAACTATTTTAATATTTCCTTATGTAAAAGTTGTTACTCCGTGTAGTGGTGTTGTAAGAATTTCCACTGGCCCATATCATCCTTAGAGTGTCGTAAGAGGCGACAGAGGAAAACTGGAACAGGAGATGGCCAGCAATGTCTTCCTAATAACGACTAAAAATACAAAACCGTGGTTGTCAACCCGCTTGCCAAGCGTGGCAACTGGAAACTAAAACAAAATTCCCCATGAGGCAATCTACGAAAGAGACCTATTTTCAGCAGTTGAATTTTGTAGACTGTAATGGAATGTAATATTATTATTATATATCATTAACGAGACAAAAAATTACGTACCTTATCGCCTGTAATGTACAGGGAATAAGTTTTTGTAGCTGCATACAGACGGATTTCTATATATTTGAGGATAATATGTTTTACTAGAATGTGAAAGCGGCTAGTAAAATTATCCGAAACCAAAGTGTCCTTAAAATGGTATTGTAGATCAGGAATCAATATTTACGTTTTAACTATAAGATCTTTTAGTACCTTTGCAGTTAATACTGCAGAAAAATTTGGTTCTATCGGAGGTTTACCATTATTATTTTTAACAGCATGGCGGAGTAATGACTCAACCAATAAACAAATATTTACCACACTTGTAGAAGGCATAGTTAAACCACCCCTCGTTTTTGTACAACGAGAGTAATACCATTTCTGCGATTCCTCACAGGATCTTGTGGTACAGATTCGCAAGCTATCAAGCAATCGTCACATCTAATTTTCTTTCGTATCGCTCGAATGATATATCCTGCAATATATCCTACACAGTGTTTAGACGTTTCGTTTACGTTTGAGTCAGGTACTGCTCAAAACATTATTTCATCATGCAGGGTTGGCGAATCTATTTCTTCTAAACGATATTTTTTTATTGTACGTATATTTTGAGCATTGCTATAGTCATCTACATTAAATTTGTTGATTTTAGCCCCTTTTGAAGAACCAGAAGATACAGCTAATATTGATAAGTCATTTCCCTGGACATTACTCGTGGAATTAATTATTTCATGGTGAATTAACAATTGCTTAAATGCGTTTACAAACTGAGCGGCGGTTGGATTTGGACACCAACCACCTCGGCTACGAATCGCACAAAAAATAATTCCAAGTGATCTTGGCTTAACTTGTACGTCTACAAGTAATTAAGTTCAGGCTTATCTGCTTTAACATAGCTGTCGTAAATATGAAGAACAGAAATAACTGCATTGTAAAACCCCAAAAACCCTGCTTTACGGCGTGATTGTACCACCAATCTATCATCATGTATTTTTATTTTGCTAAGGTAATTAATTTCTTCCATTATTTTAGACCTCCACCTTTTCTCGTTTGTAGTCCTGAGTGGACTTTTATATCCACACCCCCATGGATTTCTTACATTCAAGAAATCAAAAATACGGTCAACTGCTCTTATAAATCTAACTGTTGAAGCTGACCTTTAAATTCTGAAAGTTGTAAAATAGTGTCGCAAAATTCAATTGCATCTGCTACACTGTTACTAAGTGTTTGAGCTGCAAGATAAACTTTCATGATTAAAACTACTTTTACGGATTTTGTCGCGTTTATTTTTACTTTTTATTTACTTTATAGTGTTCGCGTAAATATAAAAAATCATTATATAAACTTTCATTATCATTTTTTATAATGTATATGCAAACTCCTTAGTTGATTTCCTAACCTCAGGCCCTCAGATTCCTGCAATGCTGCCAAATTTTCAATATATTTCCACTTTATTTAATTCCCTTCGTGATCCTTTAAAACCTTTAAGGCACCTAAACAATTTCTTATATTTATAAGCATATGACAGGAATCAAATACTACATAAATCTTGTGGTTCTTATCTATTGGGTGATAAAAAAAAAGGTTTAGTGTCGTTTCCTGCTTTCAACACTACCCCTAGTTTAGCTACCGTAGAAAAATGCTCGGGTGGTCCATCTAAAGTTATGTAGCATATTTTTACTGAAACATCGTGCAAGCGAATTAAAGCCTGTTTAATTAAGGCACTCTTTGTTTCAGCAGGCAACCCATTAATACAAAAAAATAGGCGATTGATATTTTCCAATTGCCTTTTAACGGAACAATCAAAAAACCAATGCGTCCTTACAATCGCGTAAATCATTACATTCGGAATCAATGCCAAAATCAACGTAACCATGCGTTACACCATCACGGCTGCGAGAGCAACTTTTCTTTAAGCTCATTTCGTCTATGATCAAAGCACAAATTAGTGTTTCTCCATTCTGTTTTGCTTGGTTACTTTTAAGTAGTAAAGCATTAAAACCTTCAACTAAGAACCCCGGATTCGAATCTACAGAGCTGTACCCGAGGATGTGGTAATACTATATTAAACTTTTTTCTGACGAAAGCGTATGCTTTTGGTGAGTAATAGCAAAAGCTCTTAATTCCGGGGGATACTTAGCACGGCTGACATTTTTACCAGTATTTAATATCATCCTTTTAAACAATTGTGGCTTGAAGTCCTCATACAGATTTAATAGATTTGCACAGTCATCGTTAATTAATTTTCTTCTCTTTAATTCAACAATTACATTTCTTAAACAAGTAATGCTGACCTTTAATCGTTTCACATGTTTCGATAGGACTTTTACACAAGCTCGTGTGTTTTTCAAAGATTTCTGAACTCGTTCCAATGTCTACACAGTTATACACAATGAAACAACATAAAACACTTTCGTTTTTTAGTTCAAAAGTTCAAAATACGGACTTATTAAATAAGACAATATAATTGAGACAACAGACTTTGACATATTATGTCTATTTTATTTTTAAAGACATCCTTTAGCGGCGCTTCAAACTGGCACAGTCATGTTCTATGGTATAGCCAGTCCATCGTACTTGTATATATAGTGGTCAGTGCTAGAAAATATATACTTTTTAGAATTACTTAGTTTTTGTTTAGTTGCATGCATAGTATACAAATATTTCTGCTTTTATTTAAAAAAATATTAAAGTTCTTTTTACGTTAATAAGCCTCATATACACGATCGCATTTCTAACACATACAAAACAAACAAATTTATTCATACATTTATTTTTTACAATTGTTAAAATACATTACAAATTGTTTGTCAAAAATATGAGAAACAAATTTCTTAAACTAAACGTATTTTATGTCTTACCTAGCTCAAAAAATAGCACCTGCTTCGTTTTAAAAATGCTTATTGTGATGAATTGCTGTAGTTTAGTCTTTCTTGTATTTACTATAAAATTCGATTCCATCCATTCCAACGCTCACTTGCCTCGTGAATATTATCCTTCTAATAGCTCTGTCCGTAAAATTAAGTGAATTAATTACAATTCAAAATGAAATCGACTCTTATAACGTAGCAGATTCCAATATATGTGATGCTGAAGATTGCGTGTATTTTTTACCTTACTCGAGCAAAGCTCTTAAAGTTTTTCAACAAAACATCCGTAGTTTAAAATGTAATTTTTCTGGGTTACTACCGATTCTTGTTCGAACAAGAGTGGACTGGGATTGCATTGTGCTTACTGAATGCTGGCTATCATCTATTCATTGCATACCTCCTTTGGATGTATACAATAACTTTGCTTTACTAACAATCTCACTCAAAATGAGGGTGTGGTTGTGTATTCAAAAAAAGATTTAGTTATCTCAATGGATGAGCCTATAATATCTGACGCCAATTGTCTTGTAATTACTATAAATAAAGATACGGTAGCTATTGCTGTTTATCGACCTCCTGGATACAAGAATATTAATAATTTTCTTCATTCCCTTAATGGTATATTACTTAAATATTCAAATAAGCAATATGTCATATTATTAGGTGATATTAATATTAACATAGCTAAACAAAGTAGAGATGCAAATCTCCCTATATACTTAGATATGTTGGCGTTTCACGGAATGTTGCCTGTGTACTTCTTTCCCACGCATAATAAAACATCGTGTAATATTAAAAACAAAATTAAAAGCTCGTTGTCTCGTCCTACAAATAACTCTAAGTAATCATTATAGTGTTGCCTTATATATTGCTTCTTCTTCTTAACAAAAATCTGCAAAAGTATTAAAATACGTGAATTTCGAACTTTTAAACACAGATCTAAAAAATAAGGATTTCAACTCTTTGTACGAAATCAAAGATGTTAATTAAGCCGCTGTTTTTTTCCACAACATACTTCAATCGGCAATTATATCAAACTCAAGAGAAGTCAAAATTTCCAGATGTAAGAAAATCTTGAAACCCTGGATAACCCTATGTGTTTTAAAATGTTTGAAAATTCAAGATAACCTATATAAGAAACTAAAAAAAGACCCAGATAATGAGACGCTTAAAACTACTTATAAGAGATACAGAAATTATTGCACATCCCTATTGAAAAAACTTAAAAGAAACTATGAAAAACTTCAACTTCAAAATGCAGGAAAAGATTACAAAAAACTTTGGAAAGCGCTTAAAGAGATTACTTATACTAATAAACCAAAAGATATCCCGTTAGAACTAATAGATACAAACAATCCGCAAGCATCGGTGAATGGTGTTAACCAATATTTTGCAAATGTTGGAAGAAACTTAGCTGAAGACCTGTATAAAAATAAGCCCCGGTCCAACTCCATGTCTTAAATTCATGCTGTCACTCTTTTACTCTTCTATTAACGGATGAGAATGAGGTAAAAAACCTAATAACAGGTCTAAAGAACAATTACTCTGTTGGCCTGGGTTTAGTTTCCAGTGAGACCCTAAAAGCAAACAGGGATGTTCTAGCCTCTCCGATAGTGTACATTTGCAACTTATCACTTTCAACTGGAGTATTTCCGAAGGTATATAAGAAATCACGAATCCACCCTATTCACAAAAGTGGAGACAGAGGCTGTGTCAATAACTATAGACTAATTTCTATGCTTCCTACTATGTCAAAAATCTTAGAACGCATTATAAATAATAGATTAGTAAAATATTTGGAAAATAAAAATCCTTTATCACATGCACAATTTGGCTTTAGAGCAAATAGATCTACATCAGATGCGGTTTTCGAACTAACAAGTTACATAGTTAATGACTTTGACAATAATAAAAAAACAATAGATATTTTTTTTAATTTGGCAAAGGCATTTGACACAGTCTCTGTCCCAATTTTAGTTTTTTTTTTTTTTTATAAAAAGAGGGGGCAAACGAGCATGTGGCTCACCTGATGTTAAGTGACTACCGCCGCCCATGATCAACCGCAACACCATGGGAATTGCAGGTGCGTTGCAGTCCCTTTAGAAAGGAGTAAGCTCTTTTCTTGAAGGTCCCCAGGTCGTATCGGTCCGGAAAAATCACCGTTAATTATTCCACAGAGAGGTCGCACGCGGAAGAAAACTCCTTTTGAAACGTACAGTGGTGGACCGCCAAGCATCCAGATGGTGTGGATGGTATCGGGACGTTTGCCGTGTAGTGCGTTCACGAAATTTGGCGGCTGGGATTAATCCGAACAATTCCTCAGTGCACTCCCCGTGATAGATGCGATAAAATACGCAAAGAGATGCAACATCTCTTCGCAGCGCCAGTGAATCGAGCCGATCGGAAAGCACTCGGTCGTCGACGATTCGAGCCGCTCTGCGCTGGATGCGGTCAAGTGGAAGGAGCTGGTACTGGGGAGCCCTAGCCCAGAGATGGGAACAGTATTCCATGAGCGGCCGAACCTGCGCCTTGTAAAGTTGCAGGCGGTGTGCCGACATGAAATACTGTCCCGCTCTGCTGAGCACGCCAAGCTTTTTAGAGGCCAATTTGGCCTTCCCTTCCAAGTGACCACGAAACTGCACGTCACTCGATATGTCGACGCCGAGGATTCCGATACTGGCTGAGGTAACAAGGGGAGTGCCTTGAAACTGAGGGGATACGACAAAGGGGTTCTTTTTAGCGGTTAACGCGCAAACTTGTGTCTTCTGGGGG
Organism: Parnassius apollo; assembly: GCA_907164705.1. Classification (NCBI taxonomy): domain Eukaryota; kingdom Metazoa; phylum Arthropoda; class Insecta; order Lepidoptera; family Papilionidae; genus Parnassius; species Parnassius apollo. Next base: position 644,240 of record CAJQZP010001706.1, read on the forward strand.
TTAAACTGGACTAGATTTAGTCGCCCCCAATCCGAGACTCTGTCCAGCAGAGACACGACTTCAGACACAAGTTTGTCCCGGCACTCAGAGACGTTTTCCCGAGAAATATTGGCTCGGCCGGTGTAAAAAGCATCACCAGTGCTGTCATCTGCATAGCAATGAATGCTACGGGTTTGCAACATATCATTGATATGCAGAAGAAACAGCGTTGGCGATAGCACGCAGCCCTGTGGAACACCAGCATTAATAAGCTTGCAATCGGAGCTTGCACCGTCTACAACGACCTTGATGCTCCGATCTGCAAGAAAACTGGTGATCCAATCGCACAATTTCTCGGGAAGCCCATAGGAAGGGAGCTTCGAAAGAAGCGCTTTGTGCCAAACCCGATCGAAGGCCTTCGCAATGTCCAAACTAACGGCCAATGCCTCCCCCTTGGACTCTACTGCCTCCGCCCATCTGTGAGTTAGGTAGACCAGAAGATCACCAGCTGACCTACCATGGCGAAAACCGTATTGGCCCACGTGACAGTACAATGGACTCCATTGTTTTGGAGAACAAGGAGGTGATGGCGATAGGCCGGTAGTTGGACGGGTCTGAGCGGTCGCCTTTTTTAGGGATCGGGTGGACGAAAGCCGTCTTCCATGATTTTGGGACTACGCCTAGGGAGTAGGAGTACCGGTAAAGACGCGTTAAAACCGGTGCCAACTCTGGAGCACAATTGGGGGGATTCCATCAGGCCCACTCGACTTATAGATGTCCAGGGAGAGGAGTGCTTTGCGAACCGAGTGCTGAGTAAACTGCACTTCCGGCATGGAGCACTCACACCGCGGGATGGTCGGCGGCGTACTCCCCCCGTCATCGAGAGTCGAGTTAGACGCAAATAAAGAGCCTAGAAGATCGGCTTTTTCCTTTGCGGTGTGGGCCAGTGAGTCGTCCTCCCTGTGCAGAGATGGAAGAGATGGCTGACAGAAATTCCCCTGGACAGCCTTGGCTAGAGACCAGAATGTACGGGTTCCAGAAGGAAGACGAACTAGTCTCTTGCCAATTCTGCCTATGTGCTCTGACTTTGCCTTGGCAATGACTCTTTTGAAGGACCTAGAGGCGGAATTATACTTCTTTTTTAGAGCGCTGGTGTTTACATCCCTGGACGCTGATGCGTCAGCCTAGGCTCGGTAGCACTCCTGCTTATAGCATGATGCTTTTTTACAGGAGCGACCAAACCATGGCTGAGATTTGCCTCCAATGGGCACCACAGAGGAACGAATAAAAAGTTCCATACCCTGAAGTACCACATCAGCGACAGAATCCGCAACAACGTTGGGATCATCCGGCAAGAAGCAAACCCGCCCCCAAGGGTAGGATGCAAAGAAAGACCGCATCCCATCCCAATCGGCTGACCTATAGTGCCAAACACGGCGGCAGCCTGCAGAATGCAACCGCGATTGCAGCGTGAGTGGCACCACACTCCGGACAAGACAATGGTCCGAGGAGCCTAAAGGGGCGTCGACGGAAATCTCACCTAATAAAAGTCGAGGTCAGCAGAAGGTCTAACAGGGAAGGTGCATGATCCTCCACATCTGGAATCCGCGTAGGCGAAGTAACCAGTTGTGTCAGACCGTATGCCAAGGCAAAATCATGAACAGATCTCCCCGCATGATCGGTTAAACGTGAACCGAGCCATTCGGTGTGATGGGCGTTAAAGTCGCCGAGGATCACGATCTCTGCGGAGGGGATCTGCTGTAGCAACGAATCTGCAGCCATTTGGACGTGGTCGAAGAGTCGGTCTGTTTCGGCATTACCGCTATGGGAACTATAGAGGCACCCGTAGACGCGCGGATGGTCGTCGCTGTCTACGCGTAGCCAAAGGATGGACAGGTCCGAACCTTCAAGTCTGCCGAGGCGTCGAGAACAGATGTCCTCTCTGACGTAAACGCAAACTCCAGCCCGAGCCACAAAGGAGTGTTCCAGTTTGTACCCCCAGGCCGGAGAGATACGAGACATCAGCCGGAGAGGACACCTGCGTCTCGGTCAGAAAGAGCAGAGCCGGCCTCGCCGTCTCGAGATGGTAGTGGACGACGTTTAGGTTAGAGTGAAGTCCCCCTGATATTGCAGAAATTCACGGACAGCGTGGCAGGGGTCGCCTTGGTCTTGTTGCTCCGTTTGCCCCGAGCAGTTTTAGTCTTGAGCGGAATATTGCCCCCCCCAGAATACGCGGCAGCACTGAGCACCCACGCCCAGAAGTGGAGAAACATGGTCGTGGATGCTCAGCGAGGGATTCTCCAGGGGTGCTGGTACCCTCCTGGGGTAGTCTATCATTTAATTCCGCTACCATGTTGATGGGGGGGGGGGGATTTGGGCTTCTGGCCACCTGCACTCACCAGACGAAACGCGAAAGCAGAGCTTCCATTTCACGCCGGTATTCTGTGAGGTCGTGGTACCACCCCGGTTTGAGCCGGCCCATACGTGCGACAGCAAAGCTGCCGCGTGGCTCTACCACTGTATTCAAGTTAAAAAAAACTTGAATACCTTGGTATCAGAGACCTCCAGTTGAAACTTCTTCAGGATTTTTTAACAGACAGAACACAATGTGTACAAATTGATAACATCATTAGCGAAGAAGTCCCTGTTAATTTTGGGGTTCCTCAGGGAAGTATTTTGGGTCCAACTCTCTTTCTCATTTACATAAATGATTTTTGTCAGATGAAAAACCCAAATGCAAAAATAATTACCTTTGCAGACGACACGGCCCTCCTTTTCAGTGGCAGTTCATGGGATGAAGTTTTCTCAAATGCTCAAAAAGGAATGAATATTGTAACAAGTTGGTTATACAATAATCTTTTAATCCCTCAATGTTTTAAAGACAAATTATATCACTTTTTCTATTAAAAACACTGATAAGCCTTACTCTACACATCGAATTGTTTCACACTTGTGTGATAATCCCAATGATACAAACTGTGCATGCTCAAAACTTATAAACACAAACTCAACTAAATACCTAGGCGTAATGATTGAAAATAAATTATGTTTTCACTATCATATATTGATGGACCTTCTAACGGCAAGAATATGCAAATTAATGGTTATATTTGCAATTTGTGCTGGCGGACGGGAGATGTCCCGGATGATTGGCGATCCGCGGTCATTGTGCCTTTATATAAAGGTAAAGGTTCACATTTTGACTGCGGGTGCTATCGGGCGATCAGCTTGACCAGTTTAGCAAGTAAAGTTTACTCGAAGGTTTTGACACGTAGGATGCAA